>JAZBHA010000627.1:17607-45096 GCA_037464855.1 Iselma pallidipennis
TATATCTGTCTGTGTGCGTATGCGTCAGCATGCATAAAATATTGAGTTACGAGTCTCTATAACCATCCTGACATCCCTACATCTCACCAACCCCCCTAGATTATTTATAATTTATTCCACTCGTGCTATCCGAATGAGATTTTACGGGTTTTTTTTCTTTCTAGAGGAATATTCTCGATCAAAAGATTAGAAATTTACTGATATAATGTGAAAATTTTTATATATTCCAGTAGATTTTCGTGACAGTGTGTATAGACGTTTTAGTTAACATAAAAATAGGGTAATTTATTTAATAATTTCCTCGCTGATAAAAAATTGATCAGACTCTGATAATTCTGTGCTCCTTTATTGCATCATAATGGATGAAGATATGCAAATTATAGTGACACTTTCTTATATACTCGCTTGAAAAGTTCACATATCAGAAACCATAAAATAACCAAGTTGATTGAATTGTTCAAAATTTGGAATGAAGACTTAACAATATATTAGGTAATTTCCACAGCACATACGTTAAAGTTAACGTTAACGCTAAATCCTGTTAGAAAGAGCAAACGGACTGCGCAAACAGTTTATTTTATGTTACACGTAATCAGCGCTATTTTCCTAACAGTATCTAACATTAACGTTAACGTTAGCTTGTATATTAAGGCAACAGTTTTATTGTCGAAAATATCCGACTTTCAACAATAGAAAATTGTTTTATTGTAATAAAAACCCAAGGATTTGATAATCTTCGTTCTAATGTATCCACAACCTACAGTGTTAGAGCTATTTATATTCTAAATTACTTTTTTTCTGTGTAGTTGTCATTTTCAATTTTCGAATCGAAGAAGCGTTACTAGTGTCTTGTCAGAACCTATCTGTCATTGATTACCTTCGCTTATATGTCAATAATAGTATGAACGTTGCCTGACACGTTTGTCGACATCATTTTCACATCAACAGAGTGGAAATTGTGACTGGAAACAATTAAGCTTTTAAGAACTTGTTGAAATATTTATTATTTCATTAGTGAAACTTAAGAGTACTTGAGGATATTGAAGATCTATTGAAATCAGTTTACTGGCAACATTAAAGTAAAGTAAAATCAACTTAAAATTGATAAAAGAAATAAAAAGCATTTATCTAATAGCACTTTGATATTTATGTCGTCTATAAGGTCCATAGCATATTCCCATGTCAAATTACCGGATCGATGGCACGAAGAAACGCATAGTACAGACGAACAGTCTGTTTCAATCGAGTCTTCATCAATCTCTTTGGCTATCAAGTAACGAGTGGGTGGCATTCATTCGAACTCATTCAGACATAAATTTCACACATTTGTTTCTTTGCAGTATACTGTTAGGTTTTGATCTTACCAACAACAGGCAATCATATCCAGTTTTTGGTTTGGATAACATCAAAGAAATTTTATCAAACACTGAATTATGTGTGGAGACTGATTACAGCAAAAATGTGCATCATGCACCAATGTTTTTGTTTTTATTTCAATACTAGTTCTCTTTGTGTAGCGTTGATCAATTTTAAAACCACAAAAAAAAACCATCTTCATTCAGTTCTATTCATTCTCAAAAGACCAAGAGTAGTTTTATATTGTAGAAATAAGTTACTTATAAGTAATTGCATTTAAACACAAAAATCTACTTTTAGAAACTCTTTTCGAAAAAGGCTATCTAGTATTAACAGAGTCAGTATTGTTTACGTTCAAATGGTTTATAAAAAAATCTCTTTTTTTAATTTCTCATCAAATTATAATTTTTTTATTAAATTTACTGAAACTGAATAGAGAGGGTTCCTCATTTAGTTGTCGACTATAACGAACCGATATTTTATAGAAAATAGAATTTAAATCAATCCTACTGGTAGACGTATTCAAATTGGCGTATCAGATACCGTTTTCCCCCCGAATCAAATATAGAACACCCTCGAGGCTATTCCTAATCATTTCAACAACCAAACGTCAATTGGGAATGCTTGAAAACTACCTAAATTGAATTTTAACAGAATTGTAACAATTTTATATGCAATCAAACATCATATATTGACAAGATCGTTGGAAAAACGGCTTCTTATCAAATATTTCTAACTTCCCTTTCTTTTTTTTTGTATGTATGTATATGAAATATTAACAGTTGTCGACTAGGTGCAAATAGCGGCACGGTTCGCTTCTTAAATTTACATTGTGTAAACAGTTGTTGAGATAAATAGAAGAAAAATAACAACAGATAGAGTATTGCGGGGGCTGTTATGACAGTGTGAATAAATGCGTGAATGCACACTTTAAAATGAAAGACTTTTGCAACCTGGTATTCTGATGTATAGAAGATGTTTAATATTTATGATGACAACAATGCATCCCCCTTTACGATTGATCCTGGATCCATTTAAAATTTATTAAACCTTCATCATTATACTGCTTTCAATATCAAACAATTCGACGAAACGACACCATTATTCTAGCCACATATTACGATCAATACATCAACTGTTATCACTATATCATTTTAATTTACTCTATAGGTACATCTTATCAATACCGTAAAACAAATAGTTTTTCTTTATGGATAAAAGAAAAATCTATAGTTGACTTAGTTTTGTAATAACAAAAGGAAACATTCTCTGGAACAATTTCCATTATTCATAATGACATGTTGAATTCCTGGCCACTTAATCGTCTTGGTTCCGTCGAGTTCTCTGAATAGCAACAAAAAATCTAATCAAAGTGAAGATTTTATAGTTTCAACTCAAGATCGGTCGTCGGGTAAATCTCTTTTAATTATAAAGATGGAGCAAAATCGTGCCCTTTTAGATAATTCCCAACTTGACGACTCGTATATTCAAGTTCTATTTTATTGAATATTTTTAGTTGAAAAATTTAATGAAATAGACGTTAATTCCGATTTTATTATTTTGAATGTTATTCGTTAAATAAATTTAATGTTTAAATTGACAAATCAACAACATCCAAAGGATAGTAGGATTTGACGACAAATAAATCGTATCGTATGTATACATATAGTAGTAATTTTTTTATTCCATAAATTATTGAAATTGTTACGGACTGCAAAACAGGAAAATTGAAATTGATTTGTATAGTCGTTTTTATATGTAAAATTTATTTTTGTTTGTTGTTTTGCCTAGTAAAAACCCTACATCGTTGAGTTATACACGAGTTTTGAATAGCTTAGCCTGTTCACCAAGTTCTTATCACAGTACAAGCCATTCATCACTTTCTCAAACTTGGGCATTTATTATCATTTACACGGAAATATATTTGAATTTTCTTATTGTCTCGTGTTAACAATATTAGTATGAAAATTCCACGTGTATCGTCGTTAATATAATGTTTTAGAATAATGAATCATATCGTTTTGTATTTAAAATTAATAATTTCTTTTTTTTTAAATTATAATCTAGATAAAGAAAAGCTATTTTAAATTGAAAAATATATTATACGGAGTTTACGGGTTGATAGAAATACATAGAAAATCTGAAGATTACACGCCAAGTCACGTTCTCATTATTTGCCTTTTATTAAGTCATTTTTACTTGAAATAATAAATCAATATCTACGAAAGTTGTCTCTACTTTATATAAGATACGATATAGGAAATTATCAAGTTATTCTGCATAAATTCAGATAATATACATCAAGTTACTGAATAAGCTTTAACAAGTTTAAAAGTTCAACAAGTAAATTGAGAAATATATCAGTTTTAATTTTCTCAATTATGTATATAACCAATAATCTAAATATCTCTACATATACCTAGTATGTGTAACGCTATTATCAATTAGTATACTATTTTAGTTGATTACACTATCTTGTTCAATTATGGAACTGTATAAGTGAAAAGGGTTTGGGAGATAAGTTACATGACATTAATTGTATATAGATTGAGTAGACTAGATCCACACATTATCCAAATTAGTTTATTTATTTTTAATTAATAATTCTATAAATATTTTAGTTTTAATCAAATGAAATATAAATGAAATGGAAATGCACAAATAGAGGATTTATAATAGAAATGATGATATTAATGAACAAATTGGTGGATGCGCCGGGAATGTGAAAATTTTCATTTGTCCAAAATTTTATGTGATCAATATTTTTTTATTTATAAATTCAAAAAAAAAGTGAAATTTTTGGTGTTGGTAATTACATGTTGACTTAGTTGTAGTGACGGGTGTTGGGTCAGAGTTTGCCAGTCTCTATTTTGCTGAATAATAGAACGTGCAGCGGTTGTGATTTCCCTAGACACTACTATATAGCGTGAGACACATTTATGAGAAAATAAAACGGAAACATCCCCCTGTTTAATAACTATTCAAAGTGTTAACACAATTATTAAATATTTGTACCTTTTTAAACAAATATCATATGTTTATATTAGTGTTTGTATTGTGATGAGATGGTATTTGGTATAAAATCCCAAATGGGCTATTTTCACGTATTTGCATATGATTAACAGGAAAAAAAAAACTGGCCAACAATTCGTGAAAATATAATCGCTTTATGGATTATTTGACTGTAAAATTACAAATATTTTTGAAATATATTATCAGTAATGAAGTTAATGCGAGAAAAGTAAACAGAAATATAATTCGTGCATGTACAATTCTCTGATAGTATGATGATGCAAATGATTTCGCTTGCTTTCAGTTCACTGTCTTATGAACATGCCTTTGATGTTTGCTGGTATATTATGAGCTCTTCAATCTAACTTCTACTCATTATTCGTACACCAGTTTACTCAGCTAATTGCTAACACGAAGACCAGACTATTAACAATCTGTTCTTATAACAAATTGTCAACAATGAAAACTATCACAGCTATTTTAACTATCAACAAACCGAAATATAGACAATTATAATATTTATACAAAAACAAATACTTTAATTAGATTGTCAATAATCATGGAAGTTTTATTTATTAAATACACAAAATAGAATCTATTTGTGGAATTATTAGAGATACGTTGATGTTCGTTGATCTGGATTCGGTCGACTGTTTAGACAAAAATAATTGAAAACGCCCTTAAGCTAGATTGGTTTTCCAAAGGAGCTATTTCTCTGCTCGTATCGGATCTCGTTCAAGAACAATGACCGTTACTAAAAACACTCCTTAGAATTTAACAAAAAAGGCATCGATGAATTGAACGGACGTCGCCGTAGGTCAGTTAAAAATGAAAAAAAAAAACTTCAATACTTAAAAGAGATGCAATATTTTTATTCTAGGATGTCGTTATTTAATATTTGGATTTTTGAAAAAATATCTTTCAAAACTTACCCGCTCTAACATTAACATCTCGACTAATAATACTACCAGCAATATTCGATGTACGACATCTGTAGATTGTCGAATGGACGTCTTTGCGATAATCTTCAGCTCTGAACGGTGGAAAATATAGTGTTCCATTGCCTAACAGTTGTCTGAAATTGAAAAGAAAATCATCAACACCGAAAAATATTTAATACATTTTGGAGAAAATTCCACTAAAAATCCTAGTCTACTAATAGCTTTTATAACAATTTTTGTTGCACAATCTGCCTCTCTTACGATCGTATTTAAAACACAGCAAAAATTCACTCTTTTCCAGAGTAGACGGTGTTTTACAGATCCGACATTGATCTACGAGTTCTTTTATTTAGAATTTATTTGGTGCGGAATTGACGCATTGTTACACGGTAATTGACGCCACTTGAGTCTTTCCATTTGATTCGAATATATTCTCTGGAATAGAGTAAAAAATAAAACAAGAATCGAATATGTAGAAGCCTATTGTAGAAAAAAAAACAATTCTTGCGTATAAAATAATGTAAAACATTGTTACATTAATTAGAAACAGTTAATTCATTAGGAAAATTTTCTATATCACTGATAATTAGATTGATAAAAGATACTGTTTTCTTAAACGAAGTGATTTTCTCATTTTCTAACTTATTTGGGATTCAGTCAGTTGTGAAATTTACACAAAAATTTAAAGAAAATAGTAGCAATATCTCGTCTTTTTTTTTGGACTAGTATTGAGATAACTGGGTTTTCTTTTGAAAATTCATTAAAATTCAGCTTCATTATTTTTAATTTATCGCGATTCGTTGATTTTGTTTAGAAACATGCTATCATTAAAAGTGAATAGGCTTTTATATCAATGAATGTATGCAACATTTTGTTGTTGTTGTTGTTGTTGTATGTAAGTAGTGATTCAACTTAATCATAGCATAATAACAGTATGAGTTTGAAATCTGGTCGTTTTCATCAACCCTTTAAATAAATGGAATAATGAATGAAGTTGGTGACAGAAAAATTTACAAAACAAAAAAGACAAAATGTGATATTTATATAATACAAATCTTTAGAGAGAATGTAAATTGAATGTACAATATACAATACAAACACAACAGTCCTGACTCTTTCCTTTGAGATCAATTTACATAAGACGTTAATTTGGTACGACAATGAAGTTGGCCATATTCTATAGTAGAAGCATCGGTTACTACCCTGGGGATGATATCCTGTCTCGACACATTCTTCCTCATCAATTAGGTATCAGTAATAGAGTGTATTTTTACAGTATGCTCCTTTAAAACGAAGTCTAAAGAAAATTACGTTACTGTCTGTTTTATCGTACAGTTAGAAAAGTATATTGCCGTACCAGTTGTCCTATTTCTATTAAAAACTCTTATTTGTAACTGAAAATCATATACAACAGTTTTCGGTCGAATCGATAGTATAGTTGATGGGTTAACGATTGTTAATTATGACATGGATTAGAAATGAATAGAGACAGTATGTGTATAAAATGGAGACAGAGTTTCCGTTTCAAATAGGACTTAATTAACAGATAGATCGGATGAACTGAAATGATCCTTCCATTAGTAAGGGCAGACGACATCATGAATTCGCGTGACCTACCCGAATGCAAATGTCAACTCTATATACTATAGCAGTAGAAATTCGTTTTATATCTTGAAAATGATCGATACTGGATACATGTGACACAACGAGCCGTATAAATAATGGACTCTGGCAGGTCTATTATAAATGTATGGGACCGACCCGGAAACCGGAATAAGCTCTACCAGACAGATCGAGAATTCAAAGATTGATGCTGCCATACGGATCAACTAAAAATCTAGTTTTATTTCGGTTTTTTCAATATATTTTGAATTCTTTACCATTATCAACAATAATATTGAAAGCTTTCTAACAACTAGAAGCTCTATTTATATGTAAACGCTTTAATATCAACACTAACTATATACACATATGGATGTATAAATGGAAAATTCCCACGCAGATTAAAGGAATCATAAAAATGATTTTCTCTTCGGCTAGAAATAATGGTTTATGAAATTCACGTTGCATAGAATCTATATTTTTATAATATACAGACTAGACAATCTAATAAATCACGAAAACAGCGAAATTAACGCAACGTCAAATTCAGTTTTGTTTGATCTCAATATAATAAATTGAATTTCCGACAAATATCAAATCATATAAATCCACATTAATAGTTTATTTATAAACTGAGACAACAATAAATAAAACAAAAAATCATATAAAACCATAATCGATTATATTGATGATGATAATAATGATGACAATTTCGTAGTATTTATCTTGATTGTCATCAATTGAATGGGAAGAATATTTTTTTCTTGCCAATGAAACGTAAATAGAACATCAAATTAATTGAATTTCAAGTGAATTGAAGTTTAGACAAAGCAATGAATATTACTATATCGGATTACATAGTAAAGTTTTCATGTTTTTGTTTGGTATCGTTTCTTTTATTCTCTAATCACAATAATAGTACTAAGGTGGAATTTCCATTGTAGAAAATATATTTTTAATTCAATTATACGAATTAACTGATATACAAACAATGTTTTGGTTTGTTGAATGTTTGATAAAATATTGGAAACATACAGTAATGACGTGTTAATTGGCATTCAGTAACGCACTTATTGCATTTGAACAATGTATATATATATATGTATATATTAACTGTTGTAGCTCATACTTCTCTCGAATTATTGATCGTGTAGATTTGTTATTGACAGTATGAACGTAAATTAGCGTATTAATGAGACCCGATATGCCAGACACACATACAGAAACAACTTCAATTTTGGTCATTCGATGTTTATATATGTACGTCCTTTCCAATAATCTATAATTATAGCATATTTAGGCAACTATAGGGTATCGTCCCTTTTTCAAAAACACAAATCTCTACATTATATATTTTTAATTACTCATATCTGGTAATTATTATCATCATCGTTATTTTGGTAAAATGTTATAAATTATTTGATACGTCCTCAGTATATGATTCAATTTTCAAAATAAAGAGTTCTATATCTGTATTATCTGAATGATAATAAAAATTCATAATTCAACTACCAAAATTTTCTTACACTATACATTGTTTAGGATAGTAAGTTAGGATAGTAACTTTTATATGATACCGTGAAAATTCAAATTTTTCAAATTTTATTACCTCAATCCTGGTACAGCAGTAACCGCTTGTCCATCTTGCAGAAGCCATTCAACTTGGGGATTGGGTGATCCGTGTGCTGAACAACTAACTTGTGAGCCGGTTGTATTTGAGAAGGTAAGATGAGATGGTGGTTCTAATAGAAATACAGGTCCATGAGTTTGGCCAGTTGCCCCTGTAACATTATTATAATACATAAAAAAAATCTAGTTAGATTATGATTATTATTACGAAGTGGAATTCATCTTAATTACAGTATTGTTCAGTAATAAGTGAAATTGGAGCAAATCAATTTCTCTGATAAACTTACTAAGTTAATCAACAACAAGTTAGTTTGATATTGGTACAAGTTCAAACAACAAATATCTTTACAAAAAAATTGATTTTTTTTTTCGATTTAAAACAATAGAAGTATAATAGAAGGAAAGAATCTATAAATGAAATAAATATTTGTGATTCTTTTAGTTGGGTTTTGGTGTGGGGACTAAGTTGCTTGAGAGATGATCGGCGTTAATGGTTCTGAACTGGGTGTGAATTTCAAATTCGTTCGATTCCCTACTTATTATTCTAACAGTTCACGCCCTGGAGAATATAAACATGTGCTTGGGTATGGGCAACTCGGTTGCCCGTAAAATATTTACGTTTTAGCGTTTCAAATAATGCCTCCCATAAGTTACATGAGTATGGAATACGAGTACAGTTTTCCTATACTTAAATATTGACTATACAACTATCTATCTATGATGACATTTTTGTTGACTCAATTTATAAATAATATTTTAGTTTAACTGAACAAAAGTGGTTCTTTTTATAACAATATTTATGGTAACGTAATTTTCTTGATTGATACCAGCGTCGTTGAACTTTAACCGGAAGTTATTGCGCTGAAGTTATTAAGTATGATAACATACATGCATTCTATAATTGGATTGACGTAAACGTTAACTAATCTCAGTACTCAATATCAATATTAAGCCCTCAAATAGCACAAATTGTTATTTAACGTAAATTAAAAGTTTAGATTTAGTTTCAAATAACTATTTCTATGATATATCGAAGTCTCTGTTTTAGTGTTGAAAAATGGTGGAGGCGCCGGGCGAAATTACCTTTAAAATGATTTTTTTTTAGTTTTAAACTTTAAAATTGTGAAAAATGACTTAATTAATATCAAAATAGACTGAATTGAATTTATATTATTGATAATTTGTTTTAATTCACGGCATTTTACCTAGTTATATATATAAAATTCGATTTCTTTGTTCATTGTATTATCAATGTTCTCGTATTTATAGTCAGATCATTATAGCACAATACCATCAGTTCGTTGATAAAATAACACCTAAGTAATAGAAAATCTTGAAATTCTGTAGCTAAATACCTGAAATAATTATCATAAAGATTCTATTGTTTGTTAAATGATACCTTGACAGTTCGATTTCGGAACAATTTTTCTTCTCATTTGTTGTTAAATTCACTTCGATAAACAGAACCAGCACCCTTTTAATGGGATGAATATAAAAATTAATGAAAGAAAAGTCTGAAGACAATCAATTGATTTAGGTGTGTCGATATTGGCGAAAGTGTAATTTATTGTATGTTTTGTAATGAGAGGTGGGTCCGGTCTTCTAAGTCGAGAAAACAAACAATCTCATCCTGGTAATGGTTCAACGACAAGGTGGTGGAGATTCGTGCCTATCTAATTTAAACTTTAGAGTGTGTTTAGGTGTTGACTCGATAAGTAGTCGACGACGAGGCGGTGTTGAACTGAAGAAGTTCGTTTAGTTGTTCGCGCGCAAGTCAGCTACTATCTCTAGCTATCTAGAAAAGGTGAGGCGGCACGCCGGCGGCGGTTTATCACCTCTTGTGGATATCGAGAACTCTCCTGAAATGTATTGTAAGGAACAGGAAATCGATAACAGTTTTATCTCATTTACTACGTGATCTACTCGATGATGAAGTAGGTTGGATCGGTCGCACTTTACCAGTCTAGTGAAACCATAACGAAACTTCTTAGATCGTTTCTCTATTCAATATTGGCTATTCAGACATAATTAACTACACAAGATCTCCATTTTCTACCTTTCTACGTTTACTTATATTTTGTATTCGTATATTAAGCAGCAACATCCAATCAACTAGTTGACATTTCATGGTTCATAGACTTTAATTGTTGACATTTCAGAAAAAAACACACATAATATAGAAACTCGAAATTGAAACATTTTTACAGCCAACCTAGGTGTATCAATATCTATATTTTACAAGGTTTTACAATTTTCATTTCATTACAAGCACATTGTCTTTTATGGGTTCAGGCACTCGGAAGTCAAAAATTCTTGCACAAATTTTAACTAAAATATTTAACGAATCAACTAAATCCCCATTTAATTTTATTAAACTTGAAATTTCATATCCATTTGTCGCTCAAATATAAATTCACCATTTTACAACAATACCAAAGGAATAAATGTTTTAATAGAATTTACAAGTGCAGTCTTATCTAGTAATTTATATTATTTTAAAAATTTGGAATTGTTCTAATAAAAGTACTGGTTTTCTTAAAACCACCTCTACTAAATTGATACACTAATCTCATTAACTTTTTAGGTTATATACAAACATTGATTCGATGTTCTGCAATCACATTAAATTCAAAATTCTCCAAAACAAGCATCTGTTTGCACATCAAGTTACATTCCGCATCCATTTTAGAATGATGTTTACATTGGGAAATTAAATTTGTACTAAAGTCAATTCGAGGAAAATCAAGAAACCTTATTTATTTGAATTAATCCACAAATATTAGTCGGATTTTGTAAATATGTATCATAGTAATCATATACAACATAATACGTGATATCATATTTTTTTTTCTATTTGCTTAGTCATTTCGGTTTTAGCAATATAAAACTTATATTGGCACTAAGATTGAAAGAGCTTTTTTTCCTATTTTCCACTATAATTATACGAGATACGAATATGGGTCTGCTATGTGAAAGACAAATGAGATTGGATGGTGTCGCACTATTTAAAAGTAATTGATAATTTTAATTACCTGAACGTTAATAGAGAACTCCATAACAACCAATAGAGTGAATTAATCTGATGAAATAAATAGTTTATGAATAAAAATAAAGTCAAACTTTTATGAGAAATATATGAATTTTTGTTTGCTGTAAATTGGAGTTTGATAAAACCTGATCGATTGAATAAAATCTAGAAAACGTCATTAGTAGGTGAAACTTCATTTTAGTCAAACTTTTTTCTTTTACCAGCATCGATAGTCCTGGTTTACGTAATTGTAATGCTGTTAATGAGTTCTTTTCATGCTGATATTCAATCATACTCCAACCTATTCACAATCAATAGAAATCCGAAAAATTCTACTGAGACAGATGGAGCGTGTATAACAAGTTTAAACTGAAACTATTCAAAATTTTTTTTCACTATACGTGTACATTTGACTCTATACATGTTTTATTGTAACGAATTTTAGTGCACCTATCATTCCAACATAGCGAATGATTTGTTTGCAATTGTTGTTGTGTATGTGTTTTTTTTTTCTGTTCTCCTCTACAAAACAAATCTAAATCGATTCTGTCATTGTTTTCGCGACCACAGACCAATCTAGTTAGGTTTAGAATTCATTAGAGTCGGGATCAAACGGTCGTATATATTTTACATGGGTGACCTATTTCATCAAAAAGCCCTGGATCATTCATGCGCCGACCGAGAAGCAATTTCGGTCCTCCATGGGCTTACAATTGTAAATATTTGAGACGATCTCAAGATTAATACAGCACGACTATCACAAATTTCGACTATTATAATATGTACGTATGTATATGGTAAAAAGAGAAATGAAAAAAGAAAGGGAGCGTATAACAACACTTGATTACACTTTTGAAATATTTATTAGTTACAATGCAAATTTAATATTTTTGAAATGACTTTTTATTTGTTCATTCATATAACACAGCAGATCTCATACGTAAAACTAAATTTTGCAGAATAAACTAATTAGTTGATGGTCCAAGTGTAAAAAATTCAAATGGAAAACGTCAGTAAAATATTGTGAATTATATTTAAAATAAGTTCGTTTTGCCAACTTTCGAGTTTATTAGCAAAATTATTCGAAAATCTATTAAAGAAACTGAAGATCTGAATAAAAGGACAGTCTAAATCAGAACGGAAGCACCGCTACAAACTTGGTTACTTATTCTTATTTAAATGTTGAAACATAATAGAATTTCATAACATAATTGTTGTTGTTTTTTGTGTTTTAATTTCTACCGTATTTGTACGAAAACAATTACGTTGTACTTTTATCTTGTTTACTGATTGTCCCGTTATTTTAGTATAATACGTTATATGTTTCTCTTTCTTTATCCAATACAATGTTTAGAATTTGTGCCACAACGGATAATGCAAAACAAACTAGAAAACTGTTTACACAACTGTCTATCTATTTTTGTGGACAATTTTCACGAAGTTTTAAAATGTTGGAAAATAAAATTTTAAACTTGATTTTCTATGTTGAACATATAAACTTTTTAATTTAGGTACAAAAATCCAAACAAACTGAACTTTTTATCAGGTGAAACTCTACCTTTCTCTCTAAATTACGAAACTATAGATTTTGGGTATATCTAGTTTGGTCAATGGCCATCTCATTATTGTTGTTAGAATATCATAAGCTTGAATACTGTCGTAGTGACTAGCATGTATTAGCCTCCAGCTCATCACTTACTAATTTGCATGTGGTAATCCTGTTAGGTTGTGCTTGCGTTGTGGAACGAGAGAGTTACGCTGGATTAAACATGTTAATATGAAATTTGCACCTCGATATGGCAGTTGCAGGCGGTAATGGTTTGCGTATTTCACTAGAAACGAACCATAGTCAAGATCGATCCAAAAAAAAATTGACGAAAAACCGTTGTATAGATAAATAAATTAGGACAATGTATGTGTTTTTAAGAGATAGATGAAGTAGCTATATTTCCCTAGTGTCGTATGGTCGAGATTTTTTGCTTTATTTATTTCTCTAAAATCCATTTCAATAAATCGTAAAAGCTTCAGAGATATCTTTAATTCACCGCAACCTTCACCTGTGTGGAAAATGCGACACCATTTATATTTCATGTTTGCTATTTGTTGATTCGTTCGTTGTTGAAATTTAAAGATTTATGCATGAAGAATGAAAGAGATTTAACAAATTGAAATAATGATTTTACAACATTCAAATCAAATTTAGCAATAGTATCATTAGACTGCAAACCTTCTAGATAGGAGGGTAGTAATCAAGAATTGATGCTTCTGTACTACGTAGGTTATACACACATACATGTATTTACGTGTAGGTGTGTTGGTGTTTATCAGATAATGATATATTTTCCTGAAATTGACATTTGGAAAACAATTTATTATCGTTAGTTGAAAATTTTATTAATGTTCTTGAAACTAAAAATCAAACGGATACACAGTTTAAATAAACAACGATTAAGATTGAAGTCGAATATAGTTTTGTTTACTTCCGGAATAGACATTCCAATCAACACGTTATAAATGTGCATTTAGATGCGACACATTTCCGGTGAGAATGTACGGTATCCAATTTAGGCATGCCAAAGGATGACTCTGCAAAAGTTTCAGTCAGTTCTCTTTATCAGAAGCAACACTGCGTCAAGGGAGTAAACAGTCGACAACCAATATTTTATTCATGGTTCCTAATGTTGGTTCATCATCAGTATTAGAAGTACCGGTTGGGTCTTGTTTGAACACATCAAAACCCGCCATCCGGATGGATATGACGTCTGGCATATCTTTTTTTCTTTCGATATAATACCCAGTGAGGAAATTAAAGTCGCTTTTAAAACATTCCGATATCCAATTTTTCCGAACAAAATCATTCGATATCCCTATACACAGCAAATAAGAAAAGAATTGGATTAAAGAACTACTTACCCAAGATGAGGGCGAAGACGAACAACATCTGCATATACATCCGGCTCACTCCAGCATTGCCGCCACCTGGAAACAACTTCTTTTCAATACACGTAATCTACTCCTCCGACCTCCAATCTTTTAGAATCACGAAACCCGCACACTGCCTCTTAACAAAAACGAAAAAAAAAAAGAAAGATTAATACGACTCTCACAATCTTCCGATTCGTTACAAATTTTCTCGGTTTTTCGTCTGATGAAAATCGCAATTTTGAAACACTGAAGCATATTGTGAATTTACATGAAAATTTACGTATTTCAATATTTGATTCACTCAAGGACTAATCTATCGATTATCATTTGAGGTCCGGATACATCCTTAAATTTCCGTTTGAAATCATAGCAAAGAAATACAATTAATTTATAGAAAACGAACTAAATGAACATATTCTTTGAAAACAGGTTAAAATACTGTCTTTTGTCACTCGATAAAAGTTGATAAAGTTCAGAATAGAAACTGTAATAGGACATCCGGTTCAAGTGCTGAAGTTGCCGGAATATCCTTCCGAGATCCGGTCTAACTGGCTGCCCAACCAAAAAATAGTAATAAAACTGAAATTTGTCAACTTCAGAAAAAGGAAAACCAAACGGAAACACCAATGGAAATTTAACTACAGTGTCATAAAAGATTCCCTTTTTAAAATATTCAGTATTTGAATATTTTTCAATTATCGACTATTATTTGACAGACAACAGTGAAGATAAACAGAGAAAACTCATATTTTTATTAAAAATTAATAGAATTTTTGATGAATGGATAAAAATTAGAGAATTGCAGCCTGACCATTGTACATTTTCGTCATTTTTACATATAGAATATTAATAATCAGCGATGGACATCAATCAATAATCATTTAGTTAGAGAGATTTGTTCTGTCTTAAATTAATTGCGGTTATAATTAAAGAAAATGGAATATTTTACATCCGTATAGTCTATCTTCCAATTACAAATCTCATAACAGGAAATCCGCATAATCTCATTAAAATGTCGCATCTAGTTTGACGTTGTCGTCAGTTTCTTATTACTGTAATATTTTAGTAATAGTAACTTTTAATTGAAACACGAATATTTGTAAAAGTTAAATAATTGTAACCATTTTATGACATATTGGTTTAACATAATAATGCCATGATGGTCCGACAATGGTATAGATTTGCATCTGTATTAGTATTAAACACAATGATACTATATGCATTCTAATTAGATAGTTTACTGATTTGGTTCAATGCATAGAAAGTTGTTTAATAGAAATTTTACAATAATCCTTCTTGAATCACAATATGGAAAAATTATAAAAAGAAAATGTTCTAAAACAAGACAATTTTATCGGTTTCATTTTCAAAAAAACCTTGTCCAGTTTGATAACAGACAACTGGCTAACTTCATTAGTGCCTTTACAATTGCCTAGTTATCTGTTTAAGCCCACCGCCTAACAACAATAGAGGTAAATTGAATTTGAAAATTTGATATAATCATTTTAATTATGGTGTATACTGCCAACTGTAACGATTCTCTCTTCTATATATTATCGTTGTTAATATGCTCCTCTCTAATTAATTAGAAATCCTACACGTCTGTATGTATTTGTATTTATAAGACGCACCCCTATTATCGTATTAATTAAATACTTTATTCAATAACGATGAATAGATAATCAAAATAACTATATATTGTTCAAAAAAAAATGTTTCTTATTCCAAAATTTTCACTCAACAAAAAGTTTTTGATATCTATTCTATAATAGGTTTAGAGGGAAAACAAGTATGAATTATTATCGGATAGCATAACGTATCTGGATTGAAAATTGAAAACTGTATGCAGAGACTGTTTTTCTTTCTTATCTTCTGCCAGTTTTTAAATTCCAATTTGTCATTGTTACATGTAAAGAGAGACAAGAATTCATTTTTTTTCGTTGTTATATTATTAAATTAACTAACAATTGTTTTATTATACAATAGTATTGACAAATATTTCACTATTATTAACATAGTTAATGACAATTCATTGATGATTGTAATACGAATAAAGATATAGATGTTTGATTAGTTTTAACCAATATAAATAGTGACACTAGTAAATTGATGTTTGATGTTTGAGAGATCCAAGTACTAGTTCAGGAATAACATTAAATTTGCCTATAGATATACATACACATACTACATATGTACATATAGTATACGTTCGATTGCACTTTGCGAGATGAACGTGTATCGATTGCTTAGTAAACTAGGGAGTTACGTTAGGAATAAAGCCCGAAATTTAAACTTCTTTTTCCGTATTTTATTTCGTTCACGTCGATACGACTTGTTTTCCTTTGCTTGCCATGCCTACATATGCTTCAATGCCCATTTTTATCAAACACCACTGACAACAATCTATCTATTTCTTTATACTACAATAGATCGTATAGTTTATATTGTACCTATGTAGAATAGTGTGGAATTTTTGATCTCACTTGATAAAATTAGGAATTTATCAATATCTAGAAAACATGATACAGACTACTTATTTATAACCTACAGACAACATTGGGTAAGGGGAAAATAATCAAATTTTCGTCTGAATAATAGATTAATGAATTCCGATCGAATAAATAAAAGAAAACGAATTTCATTTTATATTCCATCAGCCTGATTACGGTACAGAATTCACTATATTAGTTTTTCATTTGCAATTTAAACGAAAATCAACCTAGAATTTTATTATATATATATGAAAATGCACTTTAAATGTCATATTTTCAATACGATTATTATTTTATTAACATCCCATCGAAGTGTATCTCTAATCTCCAGACGAATTTTCTTTTTTTTCCACATTCACACAATCGTAACTACACTAGCTAAGATCCCTGTCACACTAGCTAAGATCCCTGTCACACGAGCAGAATACAATTCAATTTAACCAAGTTCGCAATTACCTTGGTTCTCAATTTGCCGTGTGACAGCACACAATATTCAATTAATGAGCGGCGAAATTTATTTAGTAAATTGGCTGTTCAGAACTCTATTTAGCTAAATTGTGTCAACTACGCATGCGCGGCATCTAAAAGCATGTCTGCATCAGCTGTTTGTTCAAGAAACACACACAACATACACATGACAATCTACGCCTTGCGCGTGCGTTAACTGTAATTGTGAAACGCCCGTGTGACAGGGTAGAGTTCAAAAATATTTCAATTTGTATTGACCTTGTCGCTAAATTGAATTGTATTCTGCTCGTGTGACAGGGATCTAACACTAGTTTTCTGGAAAAAAAAATTATTCCACAAATATACGAGTTGAATTTATGAATTCTTTCACAAAAAATTCTCTTGAACGATCATAGAATTTTTCATACTTTAAGTTTTAAATATATCTCATGCAAACAGTCAACAGTAAACGATAAGAGAAACTTTGTGAAACTGACAAATGATAACTAATTTGAATTTAGATAATATATAAATATTTAAAAAGAATAAATAACGCTCATTTATGTTATGTTGATCTTTGACTTTTGTTTAACTTTCAATTTCATTTATAATTAAGGGTTAAAGTGAAACAATTTCTTATTCTGTTGGAATAACAAAATGGATCTGTTCTATATATATATATTTTTGGGCATTTATTCTTTCAGTGTAAGTAACAATTATCTGGGGTGTCTGTTATAGCTTTCTAGACCCTTCTTGGGATTTATGTAAACCAGTTCTCGATAGTACCTAACCATGCCTATAATTTATCAAGGAAAAGATTAAAATTTTGAAAACTTTGAAGGTTATTCGTATTACTATGACGGGGTTACATTGGTCGAGGGTGGTTTAAAAGCGTATAAAATCGGAGAAGCCGAAACTAAACAGAGCTGAGATTCTATAATGATATATCGTTTAAAGTTTGAAACTTGAAAACGGAACCAAGTAGTTTTTCCTCTCTTTGTTTCACTATTTTTCAAAACTACATTACATCATATAGTAACATGAAAGAAATGTTGTAGTTTTTGGTGTTGAATTGTCGATCGTAGAATGTAGGACCAGACCAGAATTGAGAATATGAAATGCACCCTTAACTCATTTACCAAGTTCTGATTTAGTGGGGCTTATATTCAGTTCTATATAATAATAAGATAACACTTGTTGCTCTCTACGCTTGTAGTCGTCGTCATCGTCGACGGCGCTTGCCATCTCCTTGTCTTGAACTCTCAAGTTCGGGACGGTCGTAATCGCCTTATGAATAATTACAACTACTACGCGTTTATGCTGTTGTCAATATATATGATAGCAAAGCGACTAGTTTATAAACTAATTACTGGGTTCTTTGATCGATGGAGAGTCGAACCGGCTAACAGCCCCAATCCTATTAGCTTAGATCTGGAGACGTTGATGGATGCTTTCGAATAATTTAGTTGGTTTGCAAACCGGCGAAGTTGAAAAACGTCGAGAGGAAACGCGATAAAACTCGCCCCATTATCACTTTTCAATGGAATTATCTACAAAATTCTACCATTTTTCTTCCTTTATTTTTTTTTTATTTTCAACGAAAACCCCGTCGAATAAATCATAGACAGAAATAAAATTCTCTTTCAGAGTCTTAATACTGATATTTGACCGGGTTTTAGAATGATACACAAAAAAAAAAAATTCTAGTAACACTTTCGTAGAAGAACTACAACGAAAAATCATTATCTCAACATTCCATCTTGACAATTCTCCAATAATGAATTCGTTAATTCTCATCCGTAAATCATTTTCCTCTCAATAGAGCTGTTAATGAACGATCCCTTTTTGAATATTAAAAATCTCAACATTCATTCTATACCTATATAAAATTCCAATATTTTTTTGCATTATAACAATTAAAAAAATAATTTCAGTTTCAATGATACTTTTTCAGAGAAAATTTCTAATAAAATTGCTCGTTTTTTTTTTTATTTCAATATCAACTATAGTCTTCTTTAAATAAGTGAAACAAAAATGCGAAAAGACGACAGCATCAATTCACGTCGCAATATCTTCAGTTTAGAGACGCACTGACATTACTTATATCCCAGTCTGAAACAAATTCAAATTTGCCTAACCTAACCAAAGAACTTCTTATTCTCGATTTAAATTCAATAATGCTACTATTAAACTGATACTTTCAATATTCCAAATGTGTCGTAAAAGTGTAGATATAAAAAAAAGGAAATCAATAAAAAGAACTATTACTCAAATCTTAAACATATTGTAAATTGAATTTAGAACAAATGTTGTATAGTTTAAATAGCCAATTAAATTTGTTGTAAATTGAAATAATGTACATTTTAATTCGCGTTTATTTGATTCCAACAATAAAACTACTACTGTTGTGTCGTATATGTCTTACTTTAATTTTCACCAGTACTACTGAAGTTGGAAATATAGTGAAATGCAATTATCGCAAGCTTTGCTCGAGCAAATTGCATTTATTTGATATGTTACGAAACTGTGGCTAAATCATATTAAAACAGCAGACAACAAATTATCCAGTCACATCCAACAACATACAACTTCACAAACACCCTTGTATCCTTCAGTTCATCCATATTTCTTGCTCCATTTCCACTGCTATACTATCACCATAGTTATCATAACGTGAACATCATATCGGATAATTTTTCAAAATCTAAACGTATTTTTTTTTCCAGATTCATAAAATATATGTGCAGTGGTTTTATTACAAACAAAGTAAAAACCTACATAACGGGGATGTTGAAATTTTAAGTATTGTTTTACATTTATTTTTGATATGATTGTATTACAGTAAAATGGATTTGGAACAGTATTTTTCGCATTTATAATATTGTTAAAATATTGCAAATCGGCGAAAAAAAAGCGAGGTCACCTTTGATAACTGAGAAAATTGAGCGGCCAAGTGGGTACTCTCATTTACTTCATTTTCTCGTTCAAACATTGAAAGCGTTATTGTTTCGTTAAGAAATGATAATTAACAATTTCATCGTTACGGCATAGGACCTTCGAGTCGTTCGCCCTTAATCTGGTATAGTTCAAGACAATTTGACGTTAACACAAACCCTAGCTACCCGTATATACGACCGTGACATAGCCAATTTACTCCAATGAGTTTAATGAAACAATCTTAAGTTGTGCCACGGAATTGGGTGATAAAAACAACAGAACAACAATGGAACATGGTAACGATGGTCTTTTCTGATTTTCGTACATTTCTGTAGACAAACGATCGTAAATTATTTGATGTATTTCTTCAATTACAACAAACATTTCCATTCAAGAAAAAGTTGAATTTTGTATATATTGTGATTTTGTTTTAATTTTGTTAGAATAAAATGCGTATTTCAAACTCTAAAATAATGAAATTGCATACACTCGTTGAAACAATATAATCTGGCTATTATAAAAATGGCATGATCCGTTTGTTTTTTTTTGTTTTTGTTTTGCATACTGTATTAGTATCGACTGGCACCCAATCCAGATTTCATACATTTATGCTTAAATAAATAATGCCCCAGTATGTCTGTGACCCATTTCCGGCTAGCAAACGTTACCGTATTGGATGCTACTCAAATTGGTCAGCATTTTGGACATTTCTGTTTGTATAGATATGGAAGCTGACAGGACAAGTAGAGAACATTTTTTTTTTACCGAACAAAAAGTCACTTCAATCTCGCTAAATTATAATTTACTCAAAAAAAAATCTAATTTGATTTGTATTGAATCCTTTAAATAAATTGCTTTTGTGTAATTTTTCTTGAATTACTTATAAATTCAATCACTTTAAAAGATTTTTGTGAAGCTTTTTTGGAGTTTCACTTGAATTTTACGAATTATTCGATTTTTTTTTGTTAGAACGCTAGTAAATTTTCTATAGCAATAGGACGACAACTCCTCGGACAATTACAGTGGTAAAGTTTTTCTTATTGAAACAACAAATTACATTAAGTGGCTAAAGCGTGATGGTTTTCTACATCCCCTACAGGTCTAGTCGGCAAATGACTATGTACAGTATTAAATAAAATTGAAAAAAAAAGAGAGTGGCAAAAAGTTTCGTTTTGTTTTTGAAGGAATTTTGGGAGATGGCATTTTGATAAACAGCCTGAAGTCTTGAAAATTCCCTTAATTTCATGTCAGAGTTACTGTTGACGAACTTATAAAATTTGTTTAATTATTTTACTTACTAGAACGTTTTTGTTTTCCCCGTTGTTGATATGTAACAGTATTGTCAGTAACAGAAAAATATGGCATAAGCCAAAAATATGGTTTTAGATAATTCCATTTGATATATGGAATCGCCTGGATACTAATCGAAATGATAAAAATCTCTAGAAACATAAAAATGTAAAACAATATTTATATTTTCTATAAATGTTTCATTATTTTGTTTTATACTGTTTTCCGTTTTCTCTTCTTTTCGTTTTAATAAAAATCTTATCAAGGTGCTCAATTTTTGATTCAGTAATGTTAATTAAGTAATGAGCTTTCAAGCTCCGTTTACTCCGTAAATTTCATCCTTTTAAAACAACAAAATTTTTAATACGATTATTCTAATAAATGTTAATGTCCTTTGATGTATAGTAGGAAGAATTTTTTACAAAACGCGTTTTCGTACCAATTTACGTTTTTTTAACGAAAAACACGTCTAATTTTCATTGAAAATAAACAGAGACAGTTTTTGTTTTCAATTGAATTTTAAACGATAAATATGTATTTGCAGGGGGAAACGATAGGTGAAATATTTAAATATTTCATTTAAGGGATTTATTTAAAAAAACTTACCACGTGAGACGCGTGACAATGGATCATCCACCGTGTATTCCGCACACACCACTCGGTTTGCTACTGAACCATCAGGACGCATCCTGTTCTGGATGTTCTGATCTATTCTGCGTTGCGCTGTCAGGACACTCTGACCACACCGAATGCTTATTACAGAAAAAGGAACTACTAGATTCTAGGATAACCAACGCCATACCAATTATATAGTCGAATAGGATACACAAGGACCATCCCTTAGAATTACCAAAAGATAAAAAAACATGTTCAATATTCTATTCTTTATAAGCGAATTTTCTTTAGAGAAATACACTATCCTATCTTATCATAAATTTTCCAGTTTCCAAGTATCTTCAAATATTTCTAAGAAATATCAAATAATTTATTGCAGACCAAACCTACTAGTACATGTCAAAATCGTTTAGAATATATCATAATAAATGTTTAACGTGTAATAAGAGTTGTTGGTGGACGTGCAAAATAAAATTCTGTAATAATATTTATATTATTTTTATAAACTTATTGGATTAAGCTCCAATAACTACTAAAACTTAACAATCTCTTCAACCAATATCCTATAAAATTTATTTTTGATTAGATTGCCATTGGAATTCTCTCTAGATTAAACTAAAAGAAAACGGTATTATTTCTCGAAAATTCAAAAACAATAGCCAATTTAGAGAGCCAATAAAGAATATATTAAAAGATAACAATATCGTAGCATTTGTTAAAGATTACTCAGTTTTTCCATTTCGTACGTTAACGCTAACGCTAAATCTTGCGTAAATAACTATTTTAGTATTATGCGCATCCTCACTTCTCGCACCAAGAGGATTTAGCGTTATGATTAACGTGAATATATGAACTGCAAAAACTCTGTCTTAATTACAACAAAAGATCATGAAACGATGTAACTGTAACTGTTATTTGTTGGTATAATTAGTGATCAAGGACTAAAGTTGCCACCGAAACGCTAAGTTTTTAAACGGAATCTATACTTGTTTTCTTATAATGATTTCTTTAAATTATGTAAAAAATTTCAAAGAAAGTCTCAAATTTTAATTCTCTTAATTAATTGATAATTATTCTTCGCTGAGTTGTAAACTCCTGGTTTTTATCTTTACACTTTTTTGTAGATTTTATCTAACTTTGATCGAGCCTGTAGCTTACATATTGTTGGTTGAAATTTATGGAAATACCTCAACGCGTTACATAATATTGTCCTGTTTATTAATTAAATAGTATCTCCTTTATATGCTATTTTCCTGGTAATAACGGATCGGTGATTCAATTATATCAAAACACAATAGAATGCCATTTGGACAAATGTTTAGACGATATACGTATATTCTGGCGGAAAATTGTTTTATTGCTCAAAAATGTACACCTTTTTTACAAAAAAATAAAAAAGTTTCAGATCCTAACTTTTGTGCTTCAGAGGGTAAAGCCCAAGGATTCCTGCAAAATAAACGCTAAAATTTAGTTAGAACAGTGTTTCTCAACCTTTTTTCTTGATGGCACATGTTTAGAGAACAACAGCTTTTACAACACCTTGTAGT
Organism: Iselma pallidipennis; assembly: GCA_037464855.1. Classification (NCBI taxonomy): domain Eukaryota; kingdom Metazoa; phylum Arthropoda; class Insecta; order Coleoptera; family Meloidae; genus Iselma; species Iselma pallidipennis. The sequence goes on from JAZBHA010000627.1 coordinate 41,429, forward strand.
TAATTCATGTAATGCAATAAGAATGATCAAAAGTAAATATATTTTGTTATGATGTTGGTATGATCTATGACTGTGGTATACCGGTTGAGAAATACTGCGAGATAAATGAAATTAAAAGTGTACATTTCTCTCTAGCCAAATACACGGACCTTCTAGCATCTATCTGCGAAACCTCTCAAGTGGCCCATAGAATCTAGATTATGTACTCCTGGTTTAAATTAAATTTCAAAAATTCTTTATAAATACATATGGAGCACCTAGACGTATTTTTACATTTTTTTTAATCATGACAAATATTATTATAGTAAACCATTAAATTTCTCAGAACTGTTTATGCTATTAGAAACTTTCTTAACTATCATTATTTCTAATGCCCTAATAGTAACGACTACATTATCGTCATTATTCTTGTCTCTTATTGGAGGTATTTGAGAATTTTTCAATTTTATGGAAAAAAATATATGCATACTACTTTGTATCAATTGTTTTTTAATTTTCCAATGTGTACACTCTATTAATTCTTGAAGTTTTCTTTTCTTATTGTTAGTCTCTAATGAGATTCTGTAATTATCTAACAATTCTGTTGTATTTCATTAAAAACCCCCTAACACTTTCTAAGTTCCTAATAGCAACTGCTAATTTGTTCACTGTTTATTCCTACCGACAGTTTCTTAAAATTGTAATTATTGATTACTAACTGATCACTACTCACTATTTTTGATAGATTTTCAAAATACTCATACTTAACCCTTCACTGGTCACGTTAGATATAAAATTATCCTACTGCTATACAAAGTGGTGGATCTACAACACAATTCACGACAAAACGTATCACAACGAACTGCCCGGGTGAAGAATATTTTTCCTTAACAAAAAATTCAAAATTAAGAAACATGCCCCGGTAAAATGTGAAAATCTCCAACAAAGGAATGTCGTTAAGTTTATCATTTGCCTCTTTTTGAACGATTTCATTATGTACAGTTCTATATTTATCACAGAAGGAAGATGTTTTCATTGATGTTCTTATATTTATTAAATCTGATAGTAATGACACTCAATTTAATCAATATTTAAATAATCGTATATATGCAGAAAGAAGTTTATTGAATAAATATATAAATTATTACAAATCTTTTTATAGTTCTGAGATCCTGATAGTGGAGGCTCGTAAGGATGTATTAGCCACTCGTATATTAAACTAAAATAATAAACTTAAAAGGAAAAAATAGGTCCATTGTAAGATAATTCCATTAACAAGTCCCTAAGATGATTGTGTGAGATTTAAAGTAAATAGCTAATTATATTCTTAATTTTTGTTGAATCCTAAACGAGCTTTTAACATGCAAGGATACAAATAGAAACTTTTCCTTCTAATTTTATTTGTATTATACATTATATCCTGCTAGTTTCTATCGTACACTTGAACGTTGATTTTTTTCTGTAAGTTTCCTGTTTATCGTTAAAAAGGAAGTTGAAAAATTGAAAAATATATACCGTCAAGTTAGATTTTCTTGATATTTGTTTGTTGTTGTTGTTGGTGGTGGTGGTTTTTTTTTTTTCGGGAGTTTGTAAGGAAACATGGTCTCACTCTGATGCTTATATCTGTAGCTTTTTCGCGACACAGTTTTTGTTAAACGGATACAGAAATGGACGTTACGGCTAATAAATTTTCACTATCATAAATAAACGATTATATTCACTCAACAATAGAATTCATTTGAATCTAGAAACAAAAGGGATGAGCAATAAATGTATGAACGCGAGCGGTAACAATAAAATTTGTCTTTCGTTTACTGATTCCTAAATATAAAACATACCAACAAACAATTCAACGCTTCTATAATAGGGGGTATTTTTGATTGTTGTTATTAATAATATTTATTTTTAGAATTCATGTTTATTGTGTTGGACGGTGTTGAAGATCATTAGAAATTACTTTTTTCTTTTTTAGTAGGAAAAAAAAATAGAGTCTACGGATTTCCGGATAGAAATTATATAAATGAGGTGTTTTAGTAGGGTGGTGAATTTTCGGTTGTGGTTTAATAAAGCGAATTCTGTTGAATTATTCATAAATTGACACCGTCTAAGCTGACTATTTGAGGTTGGATGAAATTTTGAGTTTGCGCCGTCTTCTTCCGTTTTCTAGTTTCATAAAAAGAAAGGATAATAAAAACTAAAAATCGAAAATGTTTTGCACTTATCTACATCTAGATTTTCTCTTTTTTATTATAAGATTCGTGATTTTTTTGTTATTTCTTCTTTGTTATTTATTTTATTTTTATAATTTGTCGGGGGATGTTTTATAGTAGATAACCCCTTGTGAAAATCTATAAAATTAAATTAAATCTCTAACCCCTAACAGTTTATAGACTACAGATTCATTCCCGTCTGAATCCACTTCAACCAATTCAATTTGAAACGTTCCGTTGTTTTTTTTTATGGAGAAGTGTTGTTTCATTAAATGAAAACAAAGAGAATGTAATTAAAAAGATTTATTGTCACATTAACTTGAAAAAAATGATTGAAACATATTGCTCTAATTGCAACAAATACTGATAATAACAATTATAAACTAATCAGTCGTTTGTTCGTTTTTTTTTTCTTCCATCCAACTACACAAATTTTTATAGCGAAATTTATTCAAGTCCTGGTAGGGTACGTTCCTCGATTTTATTTCGGGAATTTCGTTGAACGCGTTCATCCCAATCTTGAAGAAATTCTATTACATTACTATGTCCAAATGTAATCGCCTCTTCTAAGGGTGTTTTCCCCCATCGATCACGAACATTATACGGAACATCGCAGTGTTTTAACAGAAATTCAACACAGTTTATATGGCCTTCAGCTGCAGCTAAATGAAGGGCAGTACGACCGTCATAATCCGATAATGTCATATCCATGCCTGATAATTTGTGTCTAGATAACAAGAAAAATTCAACAAAATAAAATAAAATATTCGTCAATGATAAGAAAGCTCACCGTCTCAATCCTGGCACATCACCGGTAGCTGCTGAAAATAACAAATTAACAACAATCATACCTTTTGTTTCAAATTTATGTTTTCTAGGATCGGTTTTATTGGATCCGTGTCTCAAATTATCGTATCGATGGAAATTAAATATTTTTACTAACTCCTAAAAATCCATTAGTTAATTAAATTGTTGTTGTTTAGATAATGAATCGATGTATACCTCGCAAAATTGTACACCCCTACAGCTATTACCTAATGGATCTAAGGGTGGCGACCACAAACATACTCCCATTACATTTGGAATCACAACCAACAATGCCCCACTGACACCAGACTTAGCCGGCAGTCCAACCTGAATTAATTTCAATAAATAATATTCAAAATAATAATTCTATTCAAATCACAAAATACTTTAAATGCAAATTGTCCGGAATAATCATACATTCCACAGCTGTGCATCAAAGATAATACATCACGGACGCTTTCTGATTTAAGGACTTTCTCCTCAGTTAAAGGACATATACCGCCATTTGCCAAAGTTGCCCCTATCACTGACAAACTATCACAGCTAGTTTCCAGGGAACAACACTGTAAATTAATTATTTCGATTAGGAAGAAAAAAAAAACCAACAAAATTGATAAATGCTGACGTGACAAATAATTTCCATTTAATAATTAATTATTTGAAATATGACGA
>JAZBHA010000628.1:0-14737 GCA_037464855.1 Iselma pallidipennis
GGGTCCGAGGTGGTGCCGCTCCGGTTTGGATGCGGACGCAGCGATGTTGCAGATACTCCGAGAGCTTGAGAAGCTTTCCGAACCGATGCATTTGGATTGTCCTTGAAATACTTATCGACTGTTTCAAGATTCTCTTCTGTTGATACTGAGGCGGAAGGACCATTTAGTGCGTGCCTGTGGTCTTAAAGCGTTCTATATTAACAAAATTTTCGATAATTCTGGAAAAACTAACACAACAAATTATCCTAATGGCGACGTATCGCTGAAGAATGATATAAAAGTTGGGCAGCCGATACCATGAGTAGAGAAAAATAATAAGCTCTTACTAGTTTAGAGTGCTTGCGCTTGCAACTCTATATGTCCCATACTTACAATTAGTACGAAATCCTCTATACACATTACTAAACACTTTTCCTTTCAAAAAGTAGCACTCAATAAGATACACCTTACCTTCAGTCGTTAAGTCATTCATTTTGACAAGCACTTTCACCAATGCTAGAAAAAAACTGCAGACGCACAGGTAAACGACCGTTAACCGTAGAGTCCTTTGCCCAATAAAGGAGGGGAGAGATAGTCGTTTAGTTTCAGCAACTTTCAATGGAACAGCCTGTATATAATCTATATCGGTAACAGTACTACAGCTTTACGATGAGTTGGATTTTGTTAAATTTGGAATTAGTGGTTTGTGCATTAATCGGTGCCTAGGGACAGATTCAGTTAATATAAACAGAAATCAAGCTAGAGATGAAAATTTGGAAGCAACAATGTTTATTCGAAAACATTTGTATTTAATACTGGTTTATGTGTTAATTATTTAATATTTCATCTTATTGTTGTGCATGTCTCAAAAAAATCAATTAAAATTTACATTGTAACATTATAATTAAATCCGTTGTGAATAATATTATAAAAATGTCATGACATTACGATGACATTACAAGAATTTTTAATTTGAATGAAAAGAAATATTACATATTGTTCACACATACTGCTCATAAACTTAGAATCACAATTTATACTCACAATTAGTTCGTATTCAATAGATACGTCCCTACTATAAAGCTTAATTTAGTTGCACTGGACCCTCACCCTGAAATAAATCCAAAGAAAAGGTCCTTGGTGTACCATTGTCGGAAACAAATAAATTAGAGGATCCTATATTTACAACATTCTTTTTACAGCAAATGACTACTAAACATCTAGTTATGGGAAACACCTCCTATAGTTATACATTTTTCAGAAAAGTTATACGACTAATTGCAACTTTTACATATTGTGGGAATCTTTTCCATTTTTCTGATGCGAATTGGTAGGTGTAGCTATTTTTTACATTTAGACTCCTGAAAATGGAAAATACAATTCTTGCTCTATATGTAGATTAGTATTAAAGAAGCTGCATAAAGTCATTACGATTATACCGTGTTTTCATAAGATCCCGTGGCAATGAGCCAAGTCTCCAACATTTCATCACCTAAACTATAATTCTACCAAGATAAGAGTTTTGCATTGTGATACCGAAATAATGAGAGAAAAAAGAGATTTATTTCGTCAGTGATATAAATCTGTGAATGAATTTTAAATTAAATCCGTGCTACCAATTACACAAATGCAAATCGTGAATTTTCAAGGAAATTATTCTAATTATATTTCAAATGAAATATATGTAAATATATATGTGTACTATACAGTAACGACTACCACTACTATTACCAACATCATCTGTTCAAACTGGGGATGTAGTCGAGATGAGGGTAGTCGACCACGAATACGTAGACATTGGACAAATGGACACAGTGGATAGATTGAAACGCAACAGCGCAATGAAATTGGCTTCGTTTCCCGGTCATTCATCAGCAGCTAATGGCCGCTCGTTCCCGAGGGCGACAGGTGGTAGTGGTAGTGGTGGTGGTGGTGGTGGTGGTGATGGTGGCAAAAGCTGTAACGGCGGCAACATTGCCACCTCGGCTTTTCATTTCCACTCTTCTAAATTCTAAAACTAATAAGCATTTGGGGCATTAACTGCAAAACTTGGAAATTCCACAAACCCAAAGCATAATATATCTAATTTATTGCTTTCCTATAATCTATGGGGATTGAGGGAGGAGAAAGACAAAAATGTAGAGAAAAGATTTGTTATTATTACAATCGTTGAAATTTTTATTAGATAACTTTTACTGTTTGAAATCTGACTATGTTTCTGACATATGCTATAACTGGTAAAAACTTTATCAAACTTTTCATACAGACAAACATAACAAAACAAAAGTTAAATTATTCTAAAACAATACCTATTATAACAACAAATAGCAATGGCCAGAATACTATAAAGTATGTAAAGTTACACATAAACTGAAAGGCAGACGAGAGGAGGGTTAAAGTAGTTTTCATCGTCAATCTTCTATGGCGATGGCGGTTAACAACGTTAGGAAATACTTGAAGACTTTTCAAGAAGTTCAGTTGAGAATTCTTATTGTTTGGAGGCGGCAATGTAGGAGACCATAATTTTGTGCCCAAATTAATTATGGAAACGACACAGTTCATTCCCGAATGTGCGGATGACATTCTTTGTACAAAATTAATGATTCTTGTGACTTAACAACGAAAAGAGGGTCGGCAACGGTGATGGCGATGGTGGTCGTAGTGATGATGGTGATTGCAGAATTTTATAAGTATTTTCGATTAGACTATTAGACTAAAGATTTAATGATAGATAGCCTAAAAATAATCACAAACATTGTCATTTCTCGACCTACATTTACAATGTGCTTAATTGAATTTATATTGATGATAGTCTATCGAAGCAAATTAGAGTACTATTATAGAATTTTATGAGGTCTATGGTTTAAATTATGTACAAAGTACAGGTTAATATTACAGTATTTGACATTAAGGACTCATAATTCATAGCCCATTTTCATAATATAGAGTTTCTATACCTACATTATGATAGTAACACATTTTGGTATTCCATTGATCTACACGTAGGTGTTTAAACATTACGAATTTATCTGATCTAATCTTACGTCTATTCAAAGGTTAATTGGCAATGGACACATTCAACAGCACTATAGAATGAACTGTAATTACCTACATATTCTCGATAATTTTCTATTTATTTATTGTTAGATTTCAAGCTAAAATAATTCAACTCTGAATATAACTGTTTGTTCCTATTTTTGGTTGTTTTCACCTTAAGAAAATATCAAACCGTTACATCAAAATACGTACAGGTGGTTGGTCTAAAGTCAAGTTTTTCTTCGCTTATATTATTTTTATAAATATATACCTACGCTTACTACAGTGAAATAATATAACGCTTGATGTGTGCGTATCGTATTGCGGGACACACGCAAATCAGACACGAAAGCCTGTGGTGCTTGTTGAATGTTTAAGCATTTTCACGTGACAATTTTCGTTGAGAAAGAAAAGAAATTACATTCCACGCAATAACTATTAGAAAATAGATGACTAAACTACTGAAACAGCATATATATATTGTCAGGAACTCAAATTACAGTTGTTACACTTTAATAGCAATTTTCACGCGATATTTTTCTTTAAACAAATTGATTAAGATGGTTTTCTCATAGAAAAACTTGTGACTTATGTATTTATTTAAATCAAAAAGCGAAAATATTTAAATTTTCCAGACTCGGGTAGTAATGTCACTAAAAAAAAAAATCTAAATTGATTCGAACTGGTTGTATGTGTAATTCAGAGTGGTAAATTTATCTGATACCAATATCCAAGTATTGGCGCTTTTACAGTAAGCATTATATCAGTCATACAATCTCTTTTTCCAAACCAGGAGCATTTTCATCCATTTCCATTCTTCCGCCAATGTAATCAGCAGTTTGCGAACTGTGCAGACTTCTGATCGGATCGATTTTGTGCTTAACTCTTTTTATAACAATTTACCAAGACTAGATGACACAAAAATTCCAAATACCCATTTTCAGAATCTACACATATACAGGTATATTGATTATACATGAGGATATATACAATTAGTTCTTCCAAAGAGTGAATTAGGTTTTGGAATTTAAAAGTCGACAAATAGATGTCGTTTGGAACGATTCTCCTTCTCTTCTTGAAAACTGAAAAACTTTCTCTCTAATGGCAGAAAGGATAATGATCAAAGTTGTGGTTCGACGATCAAAAGAGCAATACTTTCAACATTGATTAGTTCATGAAAAACTTTGAAGCGACATTTTTATTCGAATATTTTTATGAATTGCCTTCAATTTTCTCTCGTACACAATTCAACCCAATGGATATCCATCAATTCAACAATAAAAACAACTTCTGCGTCAATTATAGTATAATAAATTTGCATATCTATAAATAAAAGGGGACAATTGATGATTTGATAATGTTCAAAGGTGTTGAATAATATTTACCAAGATTTCTTTTACAATCAGTAACAAATCAATGAATAAAAAATAGATTGAGGGGTGGCGAGAAAGAAACAGAAAGTAGAGAGAAATCGGAGAAGCCGTATGCCGCCCTGTTTAACGGAAACTTTCTAACGCATTTGAAAAGGAGAACGCAATCGGCTCCTCTTCTGCTTGTCCCTTGAGAGAATTTATGTCGTCGTTACTGTCAGACGCTGTTTGGGTATTCCAGAGCTGGCAGTGTGAACCAGTGTGATCTCCTGCATCTCTCTTCCCATCCCTTAGGTGTTGTGATCCTCAAATTACAATCTAGAGTTGGCGCTTGTCGTTCCTACACTCTACACAATACGTAGAGCTGACCAGAATAAAATCATTTATTTTACTTCCTTATATTTTTTGATAGAAACTGGTAACTGGAGCGACGCTTCCAATTTTCTCACATCATCACCCAGATAAACTCTCTATGTGTGTAAATGGATCTATTTATACATCCCAGAAACGTTTTTGCGAAAATTTAAACATTTATTTACTTGTTGCTACCACGAACAGGTGATATACGCATCTAATTTCAGGAGTAAAACTTCTACCATCTATTTTCAGTAAACATTTCCAATTTGAATTTGTTTAGTGTTTCGAGAAATGAGAGATTAGTAAGTTGTAAGATAAATTGCTCTTATGTATCGGATTTGTTACACTGCCAAAGAACTTTGTCTGATTTTCTCTAACATGTTAAGGGTGACAAATCTACACTAAACAAGCGGAGATAATTCGACTTTTTATCTGAACTGTAAATAATTCAAATTTTTTAACATACACTCTGTGTAAGTAGAATCGTCGTGACTGAGCACAAAAGGTATTTTGAAGTTTCCTCAATTTCTATGGTATTTATATTTTACCTTTTTTCTAAAGATTTATTGTTAACATCACATTTTATTAAATAATTTTGCGCCAGCAATAAATACATACCTAACTATGATTTATGCTTGAATATTTAAAAGAGAAGAAAGAATAAATATAATTCTTGTAAAAACAATAAAAATGCATCTAATCCAGAGAATACATTTTGCAATAAAGAAGAGATGCCAGACCAGAAAGTTCTCTCAATGCAGGCAATTGCCGTATATTGAAAAATAAAAGCAAATTTATTGTTAGCCACCACGGTTGCTAAAATACATATAGGTACATATCTATATACGTATATACGTATACAACATAGAGAAAACAGTAACAGTGGAACAGGAATTGTTTTGCAGGAAATAGAACACGGGGATTTCACAACATTGCCGTTATGGTTGGTCTGCATTTATGACACACAGTTACGATAAATTTCCAATTTGAATACGTTTATAGAATTTTTCCATCGATATATCATTTTTGATGTATAAATTTTCTACATTAAAAATAACGAAATTTTTAAAGTTTAATCTTTTGTAAAGAGGAATTCTGTTTTGTCATTCAATGATGCATGCTTCACTTTGTGTATACAGTGGAGGATGCGTCTTGTTGCGACCCTGGTCTTTTTTATGTCTCTACTATGCAAATAGAGGAAAAAAACATTCGAAAATAGAATGTAAGAAAGCGAACAAACTCTCGGGAATTTGTATAATATGCAAAGTAATAAATTCGAAAAACGTAGAAAAGATCAAATAGTATAGAAGTATAACGTAGTCCAAGAATGAGAACGTTTTGATTATATAGATATGTGGCAAGAAAATGTTTTGCTACATTTGTTCTGTGAATACGAATTGCATCTAAAAAATGAATTATACATTATACATTCTTCTGGATCAAAATTAGTGACCATATGTGGAGGGCTGATTGTCGAGCATGCATTTAGCTCCTGAGTGTCAGTACTGTTGATGATCCCAGCCACAAGCTTGTCCTGCAAAATCTCGACAAAAAGTGATAGATGATCCCTCTGGAACACAAGAGATTTTTTTCTTCCTCCTCCACCATCCCCTTCTACCGACCTGATCCTTACTCTGTCTTTCTCATTCTTTTTCTCTTGCATCCCCTCTCGTCCATCCTGCTTAAACGGGACGCATTTTTCTCCCGTGAAATTATTCCCGTCCTAAGCACACATTTCTTACCAAGTTTAGTATTCTGTGGCGCGAAGTTCGCACCGCGCAAAGCCCGCATTTCTATTCTCTCTGCATTTCTACCAGCATTTGTTCGTGACGTGATTTGTGCGTCCCGCTGTTCCCGATGTCACTTGATATCGTCTACTCCCGTTCTCACGACGCTTTAATGTGAGACAAGTACTTATATAAATTGTGTCATCGTGTTGTACTTGAGATAATTCCCTGTTTCCAGTGAGAGAGGAGCAAAAGCAAGAGAGATAGATAGGATTTATTCTCATTTCTCTAGTTGGCCCCTATCTTTGATTTGATTTAGTTTCATTTTACGTTACATAACATTTTCAGTAAGAGATGATAAAATTCTCAATTGGAAAAATCTCCAAATGTGTGCTCAACATTTAGGTACTATAAAAGTGTGCGCATATTTTTGCTATCATTCATCATCCAGGAAAAGAAAACCCAACATCCGGATCTTAAACTACTACATGACCCAACAATAAAGTCACTTATCGTTTGTGAAGTATTCCATTCGTAATCACACAACATTACTATAACATCTGAAAAGTAGAAAAATTAAAAAATACTTTTCTTTACTGATATCAAAGAATAATTTATTATTTTAGATGATCTTTTTGATAAATGTGATAGTAACTGGGAGTGGAAATGGGTGTGTCATTAAACACCTTCAAAGGGTAATTGATCCTCCCATTTGGCTTAATAATTAATCAAGAGAAATGATTCAAATTCTTTGTTCTTCAATATGAGTAGATGATAATATTTCGTATAAAAAAAAAACTATTTTTAGATAGTATAGATTGTAGTGATGATTGAACGAATTGAACCAACTATTGATAAAAGTCTACTATTGAGGCCATAGTCCGAAAACTAGATTGTTGAAATGTAGGCCGTGTTATTCTCTCTTTTTTGATAAGATCGATATTTTTTTATCATCCAATGGACTATGTCGACTTTCCTGTATTCCGGTTCGTAATTCCATCCTTTGTGAATAAATTGAGCTGTTACGAATTGCCAATAGAGATATTAAAGATGGAAAAGTCACCCTCGTTGCCTCTCTCTCTCTTTCTCTCTCTTTCTCTCCCGTTATTTCACTGATTTTCTGCTGAATCATTTTATTCGTTAATTGCACGATCGTTACAAATGCAATTATCCCGAGCCAGAGCTTTGTATTTACAGAATAAATACAGTTAAAATCGCTGCCGTTGACGATGAGAGAGCGCAACAGTTTCAAACCCTATCTCTTCTCTTTGTATGTATTCTGGTACATTATGTCATTTATATAGTACCTATATCTATACCTATAATACATATAAATACTATAAGCTTGTTTTATAGTTGCTTTATGGGATTTCAATTTCGATGACTTTCACAGATTACCATCTATAGGTATCTATTTATTCATTTCGTATCATACAGTTGATATTTTTGCAAAGTAATTTTAATTCAATTCGTTGATGTCGACGCCGACGCCGGCGTCGGTGCTATTGTTCCTGTCATCGTCATTTGTTAACAGAACTAAAATTATGAAACACTATTCAAAATTGCAAAATTTTATTTTCACACACGATTATTCTTTTCTCTTTGTTATTGTTAACATTATTGTTGCTGCTAACAAACAAAAGGAATTGAAAAAAAACAGTGCGATAATTTGACACATTTTAATACCAAGAATTAAATGCAAGTGCCATTCAGACCACGACGAAAATAAATCGAACATATCAAATGGCTGTTCTCTTCGACGGATACTTTTTACACCTAGTGTATAATTGATATTCAATAACGACTATGTACCTACTACGGGCCAGTTACAAAAGTATAATTGACCACAGTGAAAATTATTGCTATGTTTTATCTTATTTGTTCGTTGTAGAACAATAAAAATCCTGCAGTATTCTAAGAACAATATGTACCTGTTGTTTAGAAACTTACTATTATATTTACAATACAAAAAAATATAAAACAACCTGCTAAACCCAGACAGATTAATATTACTCCGTAAACTAATCCTTTATATTTGAAAATCACTAAATCGTGGTAGAAATGGAAATAAATCTCTTTGAAATATGTAATGTACTTAATTTACCCCTTTCTTTTTCTTTCTTGATAGCATAGGTAGGTACTGATAAATAAAGATTTATCCCTCAATCCATTGTCGTATAGAGAGTTATTTAATTGATTGCCTTTAACATAAAAGAACTGATCAATTGATCAACAAAAAATCTATTAAAGGCACCAATTTTTATTACTGAAATTTCGAGAAAATCGTTTTTGTGTACGATGGACTAACAATTTTTAGACAAGAAATTTGAAACTGTGGCCTTTTTGTATCGATATTTCTAAAAAAAAAGCAAAAGGATCAGATGCCAACTGCAGAAGGTAAACAAAATATTGAATAATAACCAAATGAAAAGATTGTTACACAGAGTCATTTTTTTTACACTATTCCATAAGAAATAAAGAGCATTTAAATCGTGAACAATTCTAGTTGATAAAAATGTAGGTAACTCTAGTTTTACTATCATCACTTTCTTTGCCTTTAATAATGTTATTATAATATAATTGATATCGTGTGACAGTGCCTTTAATCAAGGAATGCCACCACCAATTCACTAACGAGCTCCTCAAACACATTTATCTCAAACAGGAATTAATTACGTCATTAGAATTAGGATTACATTGCCTGTATTGAAACCATTGAAATATTTCATCATTCAAGAATTATTAAACCGAATATTCTCAATATCTGCCATTTGCCAAATCGAATATTTCATTTATTTTCATTCACATTAAATTTTTTCAATTTCTTTCCTATTGAAATTTCTATAAATTCTCCATCTGTTGTTCCAAAATATTTGAGGAGTAATAATTATAATTTTCAAAACAAGTTGGTCTTAGTTTATATGTTCCATACACACTCAAGCGGCCCCTTTAGGCAGATAGTTATAAACGTCATTCCATAATTTAAGAAATTAAAATTGTCGAAATAAATGGAACAACTTGCAATTTTAATTTAAATTACATATAGATACAATCTGTTTCACAATAAATTGTTGTCTTGAGACACGAGAGCAAAAGAAATAACAGATATTGTCAGTCTCTGATATATGAATCTAACGGCCGGTTGCACCGAGCTGTCTCAAACTCCGTATCAGGTGAGACGCTCTTACATTTTGACCGGTGAGATAAAAGCACGATTTCACCAGATCTTAGTCTGAAACAGGCGGTATATTTATTTCGAGCTTTTACATGTTGAATTTATTTTCTTTTAAAAAATTTTCACGGGAACGTCTATGATCATCATTGGAATTACGGTTCAGAAAAAATTATCAAGATCCCCTCCGGTACCCCAAGAGAAGACGTAGATTCTAAATATGAGAACCGTTTTTCGACAAATATTACCGTCTCTGAGATCTGAACGTGACATGCAAAACTAGTGGTTTTCACTTGGAAGGTATCGATTACGAAATAATTTTATACTCCTAATGAATATTGTCAGTTAAATTAATTATAGGTATTACCTGCATATTATATTAATCTGTTGTTTATAGAAAATAAATCCAATCTATATTTACCATACTCGATAATAATCGAACAATAATGTGCTGCAATTATCGATACGTCATACCAACTAAACCATAGAGATAAATATTAATCCACCGAAAAGTGATCTAATCACTAAACCACACCATCACATGAAATACGTGACTGACATTCTCTAGCTCATTAGTTAATCGAATGTCGGTTGGGGGAGAGCCTCGACATGTTCAAAATAAAAACAGATATTTCAATTTTGACTACATAGAATAATCACGCAAATAATATTATTTTTCAAAAAAAAAGCACAACCGATTTCGTTTAGCTGAAAATATTTTTCAAAATATTAAAATGATTAATTATTGTTCTACTAAGATTTCAAATATTTGTTGATATTTTCAAGTGTGAACATTTTTAACTCTTCAATGATCATTAATTTCTCCTTTATTTCGTTTCTCTACTTAATCACGATGCGAATCTGCACATAATTTGCGAAATACATAAATTAGAAAGGCATATTTAAGAGAAGTAAAGTAGAATGGAGAGCATCTGTTTTAAATAGGGGCGGTGATTAAAATTTAAAAGGTCCTTTCTCCCTTACAGCTCAACGTAATACGGGACGTTAAGAGTTTTTAACATTTATTTTTTAATTATTATTTCGGAAAGTTCAAGTAACGACAATCGAAAACATTTGACAAGGACAACGTTGACATGTTATCCAATCTGGCTGAGCTTTTCTTGATTTGTATCGACTTTTAAATTTTTGTTTATGATTTTGTAAATTGTTGTTTGTGTAAATACAAGATAGTAACAATAATAGCTTTAATAAATTCATTTGGCAACTTTCCATATAAATTTCAAGCTTTATCGTTTATTTTCTGCGGAGAGCGGTGATCAAGTTCTTAACTTTTTCAACGTAAATACTCCAAAGACTGCTCGTTCCACACCCAATCAACATTCAAGACACATTACAACTGTGAAACAGCTCCAACAACTGTAATTGATGATATATTAAAAGCAATAAATCGTTGCAAAAACCCTGATCTAGGGTATTCTGAATTATTACAAAGGTCAAGGAAAATTTTTAAATGTCGATTTTTTGTTCCAGGCGTTCGTCTATTTTATAGTAACATAAAGACAATCTGTTGAATTTAAACTTTAGTAAATACAATGAAGCGTAATATTTTCATAGAAGCCAAGTTTTTGTCAGTTATCCCTGATAAGAAGAAGTGAATATGAGTCAGATATCTGTCGACTCACAAAGGATCGCAACAACAATGCGTGACGCTAAACAGTAGCAGCGATAGCGGTCTTCGTGAGGATAATTACATTATTTGTGAACACGCAGTCGACCGCCGCCACCACCACTACCACCATTAGCACTACCACCACCACCACCGCCATCTCCGCCACCACTGCCATCACCATCACTGCCGCCTCCAGCATTCTTCAAAACAACGTCAGTAACGGTGGCAGCAACGTTATTGATTGACGATTGTTCGTCTGCTCGTTAAGGCTAATTCCCTTGCGTCCTTACTCGTTCGCACACTATCTCTTCACAGGTTGCCCTCTTAACGCTACTACCGCCATTACCACTACTTATAGCATTGCTCCTTTTCGCTTGTACACAGTTTTGACGCACGTATTAGATTCTATCTCATTTTGTTTTGTATGCGTGTGAGAGCAACAGGCCAATTGGTCTAGATACGAGACGATTCTGTATCTTGTATGTTGTTAGGTACTGGGGGCGATGGTGGTGGAACGGCGGGCACCTGCTTATCCCTAAGGACAGACTACATCAGTACATCCTTGACGCGTCTGATTGCCTGGGGACTGACAATTCCCTAGACGTAACTTTTGTTTATGCAATCGAAATTGGTATACCGGATAATTGATGATGTTAGCTATTTTCAGAACCCAAACTCCTTATCACACAGTCTTCAGTCCCATAGTGGTTTCTGTTTTGCCGATTAAAAATTTACTAGATTGTCTCAACAATATTTTATTTATTCACCTATGTACTACCACATGATTCGATTTTTCTTGTCGGCTTTCAATGTGAACCGTCCCGCTTTAAATTTTTAATTTTGTATGAAAGGAACAAACATTCGAAACTAGAAAAACTTTTACAGATTCTTTGAACAGTAGTTGTGTATTTTAATTAAACTCCAACTTTAACATTGCAATATATTTAATAATTAAAAATAAAAAATCTTAACAACCTTTGTTCCAATTCACAGCACCTAAAAGACTAAACAAATAATATTCTAGAGATTTTATTGGAAAACAGTGAGACATTTGTTCTTTAAAAATCTACAGTTTTTGAGCTTTCTATGAGCTTTTCAGTTTCTGCTAATTATAAGGAATAATTATCAATAAAGTGCGATACTAATAGAAAGTGAAAAAGTAAAATTTGCTAAAAACCTTGTGAAGTGTTTATTCAAAAATCAATATTTTCGAATTGAATTTTAAATGAATTTTAATTGATTTGTGACACAACATTTGCAACTGACTTTGATGTATCTAAATTTGATTCTATACCAAAGACTTTCTATATAAAATATGTAGCTTTCCTTCTCCCTCTATCACAACTATATAATACATCTAGCAATTGAACTAAGAAAATGAACATGGGATAAACTGCAATAAAGTCAATTAGGAACTAGAGATTAACTGTTTGGTGAAAATAATGTAATACTAAACACGTCATATTCAGATAAATAGATTTATATATAAGCTAGAACAGTGCATGTGACATGCAACAATTTCTGTAATAATAATAGTGGATAATATTTAGATCTGGTTGTCTGTACACGTGTTTAAGGTAAAATCCACTCAAACTTCAAGCTTGACAACGAAATCCTCTCGGATCTCACTTGTCAGGTGGTCGTTCAAAAAAGAAATTCAAAATCTGAAACGACAGTCGTTTTTTATTTATACAATAACCACACCTTCCCCAAATATTTTCAATAATTAATACATTCAGTTATAAAGAGTTTTTCTTAGGGCATAAGCAATAGTATCCCATACAGTATAGATTTTTGGAATAAATCGGTTCAATATGGCGTAGAATTCCATAGTGGGTTATAAAAATAGAATTAGATTTTGTTGTCTATCTCATAAAATTCACGTATTGAGAACGTATGTAGAATATCCAAAGGCCAAGATTGAGTTGAATTGTAATAACATATAATAATGCCAATGTTAATATTTGCGTGGTGCATTTCCCAGATCGTTTATATTGTACGTGCTAATTACAGTTGGAGATAAGCGAGACCGCAGGATAAATCACAATTACTTTAGAGGGAGAACAGTAGTGTTGTTTATGCCGATAGTTATTTACCGATATCGTTCTAATCCTGTCTAACTTACAAGACTGTTGATTATATTACGTAACATTAATTATCATAACAAGCTGAAAGGGGGGTTTAATTAATAGTTAAAGAATCTACAACCACTACAACTAAACATTCAATATCTCTTATTGTTAGTATCCAATAAAACGCTATTACACTATGGTCATTAATCAAGACTAAAAGTTTTCATATTTCATATTGATAATAGTTAAAGTTTTCGTACGTACTATAGATATGTGTCTATAGATCGAGATGTGTCTTTTCGTTGTTATTGCAGTAGACGCCAAGTTGAACTGTTATTCAACATCACGTTCCCATTAAGCTTGATGTGTCGTCAAAATTTGACAGGCACTTCTGCAATCGGTTCGAGGATTTTGGGGATCATTCATCCTTTAAACCACCCGCTCCAGAAAATTGAAGTTTCATTTAATTTTATTGGTTCTGATAAAACGGCTCGTATTATTTTTAGTGTTTTGGAAGTGTATGGGACAAAAAAGATATCTTCTTTTTATATTTTACTTTTTCTTATGACGTTTAAATCGAATTCATACTTCTTGACTTTTGTTTGAACTCAATCCAAAAATAATATCAACTATTTAATGGATTTATATTACCTACACTAACTAATTTTCTAAATATTGAATACATATTTTTATATGAAGATTCGCTCCTATTCCTGTAAGATAACTTTACTTTTCAGTATGTTGTCTCATAAGCTTTTACTGTTATTTTATTTCTCAATGAACAAACATGGAAAATTTACAGCAAAAATTGGTTTTATCAGATGAGCAATTCAGTTATTAGTTCGATAAATCGAACATTTTTGTTCAATTATCTCTGTATTGTGGATCAGTTGTTGCCAAATCTGTTAAGATTTGCAATTTGTATTAATTCGTTTCTTCTCAAGGAAAAGCTCTGTAACTTAATTACAATACCTATTCGATAAGCAATCAGAGAATTAAAGAAATAAATCAGAGAGTTCTTTGTTTGAAATCAATTCGACAAATTTTGCCGATTTTTCAAAACAAAACTACTAGTTTTAAAAGAATCTTTTAATTTAACTGTACTGCAAAGCAAATTTTTTCGTCTAGAATTTTACGATTTTAACAGCATCTACAAGAAAAACAACAATAACAACATTTCCCAAAAGAGTTTCTTTTTCTATACTAGTTTTTCTTTAGAAGAAAACTCATATATGTGCAAACTTGACTATTGGAGTTTTTTTTGCCTTGTCTTTCTGTTTCTCGCGTTGATTTTATGTGTTTTTTCAGAGTATTAGAAAAGTTTGCTACGTGTTGCATGTAGCTATAAGAAAAACCCTATCAACGTCTAAAACGTGTTGGTTATGGGAATTTTG
>JAZBHA010000628.1:27529-52295 GCA_037464855.1 Iselma pallidipennis
AATTTTGAAATTTTCTTAATAGTGGAAACAGAAGTTTGAGAAAAACATTTTTCATACTAAAATGAATTAATATTTTCAAGTCTACGAATTAAGGAAATCCTCTTTCCGTAGAAGTTTTATCTAATCAAAACCGTAAATCCAATTTCTGTTTTTGCATATATATACCGAACTGAAATTGTATCAGATATATTCAGATCATCCCCTTAACGTTCTGTATGTGTATATGATTGAGACTGATTTAACTGGTAATGCTTCATGTTATAGCTGACGGGTAGATTTTTAATTTAACCGAGTTGTCACCGTCGACCTTCTTTAAATCATCAAAAATGCTGAGTTGCCCTCAGAGTTGGTGTATGGTGCTTGGAGCCAGCTCACCGACCGGATTAACATCACAGAAAGGATATATGGGGATAATTCCGACTCCCCATTTTAAAAGAAGATAAATGTTGCGTTTTATCTAGGTGAATTTATGAGAGAACGCGGCATAATTGTGAGCTGTTTATACGCTTCGCTGCGACTGATACCTTCGCATAGAGAGAACCGGATGACAATGTTGGAACGACGGCAACAGTAGCAGCAAGCAGTAACAGCATCATCATCATCATCATCATTAAAACTCTCTATACACTCTATCTCTCTATATATAGGTACTATATATTTCACTAATTTTACGGCAATATTAGCCTGAAATGTAATGGCCTTTCTTCGTTCTCTTCAAACTTGGGTGGGTGCTGTGGATCTACGTAAACTTGTTTTTCTTTTTGTTATAACGGATACGGGGTCATGATTTTATCGTCGTGATTCGCTAGAGGCGGGCGTCGGCTCAAACTTTTCCGGAAACCATTAAGATAAAATCATCCATCCCTCTAGCTGCAAATTTTATCAGAATGCGGTCAAGCTATCTTAAGGGATTAAAAACTACACGACCAACCCAACATTTACGTTAATATCTTTTAAGACCTTGTGTGCATGTATGTATGTGAGTGAGATAGATCCGGATCATAACTTGTAAATGGAGACGAGGAAAATACGCGCGCGCCCCGTTGAACTTGGTAGAAATATATTCTCGACTATCTGTAACTACCTATCATGTTCACACTTCTAAACCTGGTTTATCTATGATAGAAATATAGGATTCTTATATGACATCAAAATACGATTTGAAATCAAGACTAAAAAATCTCTAACCGTCACTAAATGATTTTCTATTCTAGATTCTAATCGTATTTATACCTTTTCAGAAAATTGATTTTCTCTACATCAGAATTTTACGACAACCTTCATAGAGATGAAAATTTATATTAGATATTTATGCTATAAAATATCTTCACCCTTATATTCATTCAATAGGACATATTATGATATTTTGATTTTAGTTTTTCTTATTGTTTTGATTTCTATGATATTTTGGATACATTTGATAACCGTTATAAAAAAAGGTCATAACTGTTATTGTGATCTTGACTGTACTGTATTTATCACCACTATATACGATTGTTAATCTTCAACATTATATCTACGATAATAAAACGAAATATAAAAAAATAGTTTAATGATGCTGAAATAAACGAAACCAAACTTGTGTGTGTATACGTGTAAACAAACATATTTCATCATTATTAGTATGAATTCAGCTAAAAACTGTAATAATAATTATTTGTTTGAAACAAAAAACAACAGTTACAACTTCATTCTCTTCTAATTTATTATTCAAGTTCATTCGTTCAACTACCCACCATCATAACAAGTACACAAAGCACACACATGCACATACATTAACACACAAAATAGGTAATTAGTATTCTGCGTTATTTCCACGATCCCAAATCTAATAAATTTAAATTCACCAAGCTTATCACTACTACAACTACTACCACAACCACCACTACTACCACCCCCCTGGAAAGCTTCCGACCCATTTTATTTGCCGGTAGTTTCCGGAAACGAACCGTTAAAGAATAAACTTTTAATAAAAGTGGACTTAATTCGTTTTACTAATAAATTCACCAACAAATACGAATTTATTTTAATTCAATTTTGAGGACAGTTAGCATCCTCAATACTACTCTACCAACTGGTATACGGGCTAACAATGCAGCAACAAATCTAATATTCGAAATGCAGTTGTTTTTTTTTTTTTAATATATATTCAATTTTAATTGCGAAACGCTCATTATTTCTTTAATGAGAAGTTGACATTCTCTAGGTATTCACAAAACGTTTTCCACTATTTAATTAAAACTAAATACGCTTTGTTTAATTGCTGTCAAGTAAAGATTGGTCTAGTGTCGACAAGATTAAAGTTTTCAAAAATTGATTTTTAAAATGTCAATTCATAATTATTAAGGATAGATGATTGAAATAATTTAAATATACATTCCGATTAGGCACTTTTACAATTAGCTTCTTAAGTGGATGATTATTTAACGTTAACTTTTCATTTTGAATTATTGAACGGGATGATTATAGGAACATTTTTCTTTGATCCATTAGAACGGTAAATGAATATAAAAGTCAAGTTTCTTTTTACTACGTTTTCTATACTAATAATGACTAGAAGAATTCTTTCATTACCCTAATTTCTTGTAGTTAAAGAGATCTGAAGAAAATAGAAACGAGAAATTAAAAAACTTGTAGCACATGGAAATTGGTAAAACTTTACATGCCGATAATAGCAGTTTTATCATTATTACTGATAGAAGAAATGATTTCTGTTAATATACAGTTTAATAAAACAAAAGTAGAGTGAAGCATATTAGAAACAGGACAAAAGGGACTCAATATTGCTCTTGAATAGATGTTTATTATTATTTCCAAATTCTTCAGTTCAATATAAGTTACTCTTATTACCTTGTTAAAGGAAGAAGATCATTAAAGACTTCTATTTGTAAGGGAATTGCAACACGTTCTCCATCTATACTGTTCGTTGTTGTGACAAATTTGACTTTTTTATGACCAGGTTTTTACCAAAAAAATCAAATTTTGAAGTGCTAATACACAACGTCTGTTGAATACTCTTGAGTTGGAGTGGAAAAAAGCCTCGGATAAATCGAAATCTGTAATAATATAATTAGATAAATTTATAACGTGTCATAAAAATTTTGGCGAAAAGTCATAGGTATTGCCTGAAATCCAGTTACAGATATATTCCTTTTATTTCTGTTATCAGTATCTAAATACAAACAACGTCCTGTAAAACGACACAAATACACAAATTCTCATTGCATCACATATACATACACAGACTATAATTTATCCAAGTTGAAGAGTTATAGTATAGAAACACTTTAATAAAATCTGAATGAAAGGAGTTTTATTAAACCATTATAGGAGTTGCCGTAAATTTTCTCAAGGTACATTCTAATCTAGCAGACAAATTTATTGCAGTCTTGTAGCTTAAAAGGCCAATAAATTCTAAGGAGTATAGACATGTAAATAGAGAGAAGCCCTCTAGTGTACTTGTCTCTTCTTCTATACACATACACATATACAAATACCGTACCGCATATGAAGATCTTTATACTCCTTATTTCCATGACAATCGTGTTTTGGTGGTGTTGTCAAGCGAACATAATAGTCTCATTTGGAATATCAAGCATCAACTACTACTACCACCACTACATCGTATAGGCTAGCTTTTAATCCAACCGGAAATTCTCCTGGAAACGATACCACAGATTGTTTATTATACTATCTAATAGTATTTATATGCTATTAAAACATTGTCTTGAGTCGTTTAAGTTATGAATCTATGTAGATTTTATAATATTATAGTTTTGATTGTTGATCAATGGAACATTTTTATTAAGTATTACTAGACACCTATATACATAGATTTGTTCTTACTAGCAGTAAAATAATCGTACTCGATCTTATATTATGACTTACGATTTTTCAATTTATCTCTACAACATTAAAATGATAGTTTACCAGATTAAGTTACAACAACAATATTTTATATGACATTTTAATATCCTACGATAAAACCATCAAAATATCATTTCGGAAATTTTATATCCTGCTTCCTATCGACCATCAATACATTAATACTATTTATATACGTTCAAACAATGAAAATGCTACATGCATTTCTACATTGTGATTTGATTGTCAGAAAAATTAAGGACTAATTAGCAACAACAGGACGATAAATGTATTGCACCCTTCTTATAATTAGTTGAAATTATTGTGTTTCTTACATGAACGTGTTTTTCACAGGAAACCTCGGGCTTTAGTACTTGCTACTCAATTAATGTTTCTACATTTGCTTCCTTAATTGATATTCCTATTTTTTTTATATATGTAGTTACAAAACATTCGAATAATTGTTTCTATAACAAGTTTGCCGTTTAAATGGAGTTTTTTTGTATGTAGGTGTATATCATTTGACGTTCTGTTATTAAAATTACAAACTAATGCTATTTTATTGATGGCACATTGCTAAGAATAAAGCCTTTCCCCTTTCAAAATTGCCACGTTGTTGTTATTGTAACACATAAAATATTGATCGTGGTAAGTTTAGCAAAATGTAAAAGGGTAGAATGTCGACGTGAGAGGTAGAAGAGGGAAACAGAAGAAGAAAGAGAGAGAGAGAGAGAGATATGAGGGAGTATTAATGGGTAGACATTGACATTAATGAAGCTTCGCGTTTATGAAAATGATGTTGTTGCACTAAAGCTTACAATTACTGTATGCTATAACAGTGTTAAATCAATGTATAGGTACCCAATAGCCGTAACAGCCGACAACAAGTACTTGTAATATCGATATAATAATAGTATTTTACAAGCTGTTCAACATAGTAGTATAGTATGATATAACGAATCCCTAGTATCGTTGTTTCAACTTTTCATATTCATAGAGTGGATGCGAGAGTGAGGATAGTAAAATTGAATTTACGATAGTTTAAATGTAATTTAATAAGCAATTATCGGTTAACACCATATAGACTAGAACAGACCTTTTATGATCGAAATTTTAGCAATGAAACAGGCGAAAACGCTTCCCGTTAGTATTAAAACGAAACAAAACTCTTTTATTCATCGCCATAAAGATAAATAATCAAAATTACTACAGTAGCTACTAAAAATAAATGAATTTAAATAAAGATTTGATAAACTGAAATATAGGCTACTATATTAAAAAATGTATACCTATAGTGGTAATAATACTCTATTAAAAAATTAATACGGTTCCATATTTTATATGGTTTTAGTGATAATAACTAGAAACTTATATGATATTTATAAAGTGTTCAGGTAAAATCGATAATTTTGCGTTAAATAAGCAACAGAAGAACCGAAATTCATCTAAATTTTACCCTTTATTTTATGACAATTAATGGGATTATTGTCAGCAATAACAAATAGTTCCTTCTTTTAGTTAAAATTATAAAATGGTTTTTAAAATTGTTCACAAAGAAATGTTTTTAGAAAAAAAATCATAAAAAAAGATTGTAATCAATTATTTACTAATTAAGGTTTTCCTTTAAGAAAATTATCAAGGTAAGTATTAATAGGTACCTTGGTATAACTTATTGTTAGATTATTTGATTGTAAATGTGAAAAAATTGCTTCCGTTTTCCTTTTTTACAAACGTAAATACGTTCGATTCGTTCATTCGGCTGACAGTTTTCCCCAGTTTTTACTACCCCTTAAATATTTTTGTTCTCGCGTTCTTTAATGTTGAAAGCGTCGTAAACACACTGTTGGAATAATCTAAAAATATAGAAAAACATAAAACAGGAATGGATGCATAAAATGGCCAGTTGCCAGTTTCCGTTATCCGCCGTTCCGCTTCTACTCTTCGAAGATAGGACACGTCAAAAGATATATCTGCAGGAGCAAGACCAACTCTAGTAGCATCGAATAACTGCTGTGGTAAAAGTCGTCCATCCAGTTAGTTATATATGTATGTGTGTAAGTGTGTCTATATACATATATGTATAAACTAACGATGGTAGTTGTAGCGAAGTGGTGGTGGCGGCGATAGTGGTAGCCACCCCATGATGTCAGTGCCAACTGGCCGAATACTCGTGCGCAATGTCCGAAAAACTACATGGTGTAGGGTGGCCCCGTGATATATGAGGACAGTTGGGATTAAGCGATAAGCTACACACTTCTTCCGTTTTCTCATATCTCCTGTTGAATGAGGTGCCCCATATAATGAGAACGCCCTAAGCTCTCTTCACTGATGCCTTTTTAAAGGATGCAACATTTACGGCAAAGCGATTCAAAAGCGTTACAAGACAGCCACTGTTTTGATTTCAGCAATCATTGATTACTCACATCGTATGATGCGGAATCAATACTTCAAAGGACTAGATTTTCAAAACTGTTTTCCTCTTATCGATCTTGGAAAAGAAAACTGTACCAATTTGAAAAAAGAAAATCTACAACCAATTATAACTAAACAATAATTAAGATAGATTATAGCATTTTATCAATTGAAATAAATAGTTATCATGTTAAATGGAATTGTGTTGGTCGGAAATTAAAAATCCTCGATCAGGAAACCATTGCATTTCAAAGGCGGTAATTTAATCTGACCTGACTAATGGCGTTCTAGATAATAGTCTTTGGCTGATTCCCATCTCTCCTACTGTCACTCTCCTTTTTAAGATTTGAAAAAAAAAAGGGAAGACAGAACGGGACTAGGGGGTAGATCTTTTTTTGTGTGATTTATCGTAGCTATTAGTCAACTGTCTCATTTGCAATTGCAGATGAACGTGGCAAAAATACAATTGAAGCTTTCCAACCATTCTTATCAGAATGTAAAAGATAGAGAGAAAAGAGAGAATATATAAAGCTGCCGGTTTACTGGCTACGAATGCGCCATAAACATTATCTTGTGCTGTTGTAGATGATATGTAAGAAGTAAACTTGCTTTATCCACTTTTATGCGGGAACACTTTTGTTGTTTTAATGGGATTTGACTGGGACTTTTCCCGACAATACCAGAAAATGTTTATCGACAAATGATGGACGTGATGTGTACAGAGAACGAACATAATTCTCATTCTATAGTGCCATAAAAAAATACTAGAATACCAACATATAATTCGACCAAACAACTTTAACATTACTTCTAAAAAGAAAGAGACAACGAATAGGTAACAATAGGCAAATATCTTCGACGTTGGTATTTTTGTTTTTAATTTTTCTTTCTTGTAACTACCATAGTCGAATGATTTTCAATACTGATAATAACAACTGATAGAAGTGTTAGCGCTCGAATATTGATATTTAATTTGTAAATCAGTGACGTGAATATAGAGAGATATGTTTGTCCTGTATTAGAAGCAGTACTGTTTGTTCATGAATTAGAGGAAATCCTGGTCTACACGGAACTGTCATTTCATTGTGTGAAATTATCTACAGACAGATATCTAACTGGGGGTGTGTTGAATGTATGCAAGCCACAGATAACAATGAACCCGCTTCGTATTCTAAACTGAGAGCAAATCCGAATTGCACCCATATAATATCTCTGACTATACGTAGATAAAATTAACGTAAACATCGATGATATTATAACAAAATGATTTTTATTATTTGCGTTATAATGGCACTATTTACTAAATTCTTCAGGAAAACGTATTTATTTTATTATCAGTAATCTTTAGAAATCTATTAATAGTGCCTAGACGTCTGTTACTCGTTGCTAATTACTTGTATTGACTATTCTATTGAAATATTAATATGCAGCTATACCTGTATCTAAATAAATATTGACGCTAGTATTTGAGAAATTTGAAACAATAGTTTTTATTGTTCAGTGTTGGTTATCTTATGTATATATTATATATGTGTATATGTGTATGTATTATATATAACTACAACTTCATATCCTGTTTATATTTTTTTTAACCAATAACAAAGCTGTAAAGCAAACATTTTATTGGATAACGCTCTTGTATGCCCTTATCACAAATCTATAATCTATATTTTGCACATTTATGTAAGATTGGTCATTACTTAAGTAGTACACCAAATTGTGAACAGAACAAAAAAGTCTGAATTTTTGTGCCAAAAATGGTGGATGCGCCGGGCGAGCTATGTATGTTTTGACGCTCTTGTAGACATTTCATTTTGACATTGTAAACGTTGAATTAGTAGAATAACTGATCCAATTAGGTTAATCGTTAACTGTAATCTTACAGAATACCAAATTTCATATTTACAATCATTACCTTAATTACTGTAAATTACGAAAATCGGTTCAAGGTTCGGTAATTGTGACGTTTAAGAAATTCCCTTTTGGACACAATAACAATAAAATAAAGAAAATACAAGACTCGATTTACAAAGGAAACAGTTACTTTATATTATAACCAGTTGAAGTAACATCTAACAAAAGCACAAAACTACATTTTCGTAACAATTCAACGTACTGCTCCAGTATTAGAAACAATCAATTTGTTTTTTGAAATAAAATGGCAAAACCGTAACAATCACTGTTGCGTGCTGTGCTAAAATAATACTACAAACTTTGTTTCGAGCGAGTAAAAACACAAGAAAATGTATTATAGAACAGGGCACAACTTTGCGACATCTAGTTTTAGAAAATAAATCTAGAAACTTTTGATTTTTTTATAGTATTTATTGCTTTATATGTATGCTACAGAAATGAGAACTGCAACTTTCATTTGTAAAATTTATAGATCAACTGCATTTAAGTTGGTTAATAGTAGTACCTAGATAACTAGAATGTGATAAGATAAACACATAATTTCCAATTTACTTATAACGTCCTCTAGAGAAAGTTGTTCGCAAAAAAACTTATCTATAGAACGTTCTGTCGTAGACTATTTTTAAAATAATTTTGACGATTACTTTCTACATTTAAATTATAGGTGAAAAGGTCCCAAGTCGGTACACATTCCCTCCAATATCTGTCTCGAATCTTCAATTTGCTTCAAGTTGTTTAGATTCGAGGTTACCCTCTCCGACATAAAAATAAATGAGATGCGGAAATGTGCAAAAGTGCGTGGTAAAACAATAAATAATTATGTTGTGGCTCACGGAACGGAACGTGAATGTAAAATTTATGAGTCCTGTATAAAGCTTAGAAAATTTAAATTCTCAGAGCAAGTTTACACGAATTCCACACAAGACACAAACACACACACCCAAACACATACAAAACGGAAAAGAGAAAGGAAAAAGCAGACAGCCAAGGCGATTCTTCACCTTTATCGTAAACATTTCAACAGTATCGCATGTATATGTCACGGTGAGAGAGAAAAGCGTGTTCTATCCACTTTAAAACGTATAAATATGAATTTCGTTCTGACAGACACCAAAGTTTAGCAAAAACAACAACAATAACGAACAAACAACCACGAAAAAAATAAGTGCTTTAGCTTTAAGCGGTTAATTACACGTAAGTGTAACAACAATTCGAACAGCTTGGTACGAAGTTTCTTAGCAACAGTTTTTGGATTGAATGACACACAGGTCCCGTACCATTCTCGACTTGCTTATTTGTAAAATATGCGATCTACTGACACTTGTAAAACGTGCATGCAATGCAGCCATAAGAGTTTAACAGTGCTTCTACTACCGCCCAGCCGATTCCACCCTTCTACACGCACACATCCTTAAAACAGATACATACATATACAGTATAGATATAAGCCGGGCCAGGATGACTTCAATTGTTATTCCGCTGAATATATTATCTCTGTGGAAGATAAGCCTCGTACATAGGCATTACTTAACAAAATGTGGTGCAATTGAAATTGCAAATCGCTGAATTAAGGGAAAACTTTACCCGACTATATATACCTCCACCCACTATCCGGAATATTTATTAAAGGCACAATTGATCCTATCTCCTTTGGTATTTATGCCAACTGTAATTTATTCCACAGATATATCTTCAATATCGATCTATCTATACTCACTACAACAAACAATTCCTATTGATTGTTTCTGGTTGTTTCTCTCTCTGTCTCTCTTTTATTTTGTGTGAACAAAAATTTCAAATTACTCTACAACTCAGGAACTGTGAGTCCAGTTTATGAAGTAATAAAGATGTCAGTTTTGTATAGTTATCCGTATAACACTAACTCGACATATATGTGCACGGTTGCATCTGGACATTGGTATTGCCGTCACTAACTGCCCAACTAGGCATCACCATCCACAACTGTATCCTGAGACTTGGTCGTACAATTCGTACACACTACTGCAGTTAACATTTAATTATCGTTCTTGCAATTAGTCAGTGCCCGTTCATGCACAGTAATATTTTAGAAACTGTCAGCACAACATGTATGAGGGTATAGTTGTGTGTATACGTCGCTGTATGTACAGAATTACGGAAACTTCTAACAATAACGGCAACAATTTCAAAAACCGAAAACCCACATTAAAAGTCTCAGGCCATTGTTTTTTCTCCTACATTTAATTTAATTCAATTTTTTCCTCGCTTCTCGTGAACTATGTTTTATGCTGACTTTCTATCAAAGCTCAAAGTCTGTGAGGGCTTGGCTTCTTGCTTGAGTGATTCACTTTTCATTATATGTTTTGATTGTTGATTCTAAGACTATGTTCGGTTAAGATCAACAATATTGACAATAAACAACTCCCATGGTTTTCGTAATAATAGTTTGTAGTAAGTATTCACTACGTTAAAACCAATTAGAGGTAATTGTGTATAAGTATATGCAGGTACATACTTACCTCGAAACGTACAATCACACATATTCACTTAATTCTATTTGATTTTGTGGTTTCAGACTGAATTTCATGAAACTTCCATTTCAACTTTCTAAACTCTATTCAATTTAGCAACGGAATGTTTATTTGAAACAAATGTGCACAATTTATATCTATTGTGCATAATAATGTTTAATCTTCTATATCTAGTCTTATTATTAGAAAGAGTCATTATTGACAAAGAATTGCTCGAATTTCAGAAAAAAGTAATAAAATTCTTAGAATTTAATAATAGTTGTAGAAATAAAAGATAATGAAAATGTTAGAATACACACAGAGAAACTTAGTTCTTCTGATGGAATACCCTCATTTTCTAGCTTGGAAGACATGTGAGACAATTTGTCGTCTTCTAAATGAGGGTACTTTGTTAAAGTATTAGTGAAAATGTATGTGAATGTATGTATGTACATTTATATGTGTGTAATACATATCACTATAATAGTAACCGACAGTACCAAACCCCAACCAACTTGGTCAGTAATTTAGCTATGATAGCTTTATTAAGGTCAGTTGACCGTGTGGTGCTGCAGCTAATGGCCAGACCCTGAAGACGGTGATAAATGACTAGTTTTGTAGCTATAGGTATCCAACATGTCCAACACACTGACACTTGTTAGTTTGTGGATGACTCCACCTTCTACAATTGCCACTATTGCTATAATAGTACGATTTTATGAGAAAATTTCATCCATCCAGACAATCAAGAATTTTTATAACATAAAAACTGAAATATTATTTGTATTTTGCCTATAACAGAACAGAAAGTAGAGGCAGAATTTTAGCTCCAAATTCTAGCACACGTTGCAACAGACTTCGATCAAATTACTATATACACACACACTACACAAACATCCATCATTCTGATAATATTTATTATATTTATCTATTGTAATTATCAAACAGTAAATGTAGAAAAAAAGGCTAATAGAGTGGCCATTTTTATGAATGTAATCACAAAAAATGGATCATTACTATGCTGGCATTTAGGTACTGGCAGCAGATTAATTTTCGCTTT
The DNA here is from genome assembly GCA_037464855.1 of Iselma pallidipennis. Lineage (NCBI taxonomy): Eukaryota > Metazoa > Arthropoda > Insecta > Coleoptera > Meloidae > Iselma > Iselma pallidipennis. The sequence goes on from JAZBHA010000628.1 coordinate 39,269, forward strand.
TTATTTTTGTATTTTTTTACGTACCTATATGCAATATTACAGATTATCAAATTAATATTAAAATATCGTTGGTATTATATTTAAAATTTCCAGTTAAAATATTGGCTATAAATTGTTACTTTGTTGACTATCATTATATGAACAGCGAATCTATAGGAAGAAATCGAATACAATCAATGCATTTACTGCGACCTACTCTGTAGGATCTACTCTGAATCAAAATAATTTTACTACTCCGTTACAAAATACAAAGTCCCTTGAAAGGAAATCAATCTAGTTTGTCCTGAAACAGCTCGTTAACTTAATATATCACCCAATGTCCAAAAAACATGTTTTTTAAAAGAACCCTATATTCCTACAGCATTATGCAAAAAATATAAGGAATAGATCAGTTCCTTTTATGCACCAGTAAAAGATTTTTTATGGTATTTTTTGATATACACGACGCTTTTTTCTCAAATTCATGCATTATCTGTATCTTTCCGTAAAAGCAAATTCTTTTTAGAATTTTCAAGTTTTATCAAGAGGAATGTACATTTAACAATTGAAACTTCAATATACTTTTTAGTAGCTTTTATAATTATTATATATTTTGCAGATATTTGTATTTTATAGCGAAATCGATTGTTATAATACAACTACCGACCTCTCTGTGTAATGTTTCAGAACTCCAAATCAATCCTGTAATGAAAACTGAGAGATACAGAAAATCCTTCTGTAAACAACAACATCAGAAAAAAAACAGCAAAAAGGTACTATTCGTTATTATAAATTTTTAGATACCTGAAAAGTTTTCCCGCAGACTTTATCTTTGCCTGTATAAAGGTTGAAATAATGAAGTGCAAATAATAAAACAAATTATCTGATTTCAACAGAAAACTTTAAACAACCAAAACTTTTGTTAAAATATCTACATTTAATTGTAATTAAAATTGTTAAATTTGTATCTGTTGTTTAGATAATGAAAATTTCATGATAATCTATATTTATATTGCACAATATTAGTGGCTGGAATGTTTCCCTGATGACACTTTATCCTTTTGGACAAGTTCTACCGAAACAGTCATTTAAGCCAAGATTATATTAAATGGAGTTGTAGTAAGATTGTTTATTTTCTCTATAAAACTAGAAATTATCTTATAATGTTCTTGTATAAACTCTTTACAAAGTTAATTTATTAATGTAATTCGCTACATAACGACCACAATTAGAAATTTTGTAGATTTTCTATTTGATATATCACCAATCAATAATAGTTAGAAAACATTTACTAGAATTTCGAATTATATCTTTATAACATTTCGTAGCAATTATTATGAGAGCGAAAATGGCAAAGTTCTGCCACAAATTTGCATTTCTGGTAACATGTTATGTTACACTTTATGCATACGTTATTATCGTCCGTTTCTATATTACAGTAGTAACAACAACAACAACAACAACAACAAAGAAGGTAATTGTTGTTATGAATCACTTTAGTTTATATTGTAGTCTTAAGTAAGTTTAGATCTTAATTCAAATTCTGCTTCACTTTTATCCTGTTCTAAGTGTCATACTTTATGGTGAAAATATAAAGGATAATTAGACGATCTCAGTTATTCTTCACACATCTATTTACTATTGTACCAAAACCACATTTTTTTATTGATTGACAGTAAATATTCGTACGTAATGCAACGAAATTATGTATAAACTTTATTTTACGTACTTTATGCCGATCTGTAATCTCACAGGCTTTTAACAAAGTTCTTTAACTGAAAAGAATTGCTATCCTTCGTGGCGAAGTTCCTATTAAATTCCAGTTTACTAAAGGTTATATGCCAGTCTATTAAAGAAGTTGTCATAATTTTTATGCCTTAATAAAAACTAATTAGTAATTAATTTATCTATAATCAAAATCATAAAGTAATTATTACGGTTTATTTTCGACTGCAACGATGAAAAATCAATCTTACTACTTTCCTTCCATTCATACTTTTAATGATTTATCAGTTTACCATATAAATTACACAGTCATGATAGGTATGGAAAAAAATGACTTAATAGGAGTATTTTAACAATCTATTATGAATCAAACAACAAAAATTTCAACCTTCACTTCTATTCAGCTTACAGACATTTTCTAATATAAGGATTCTTTTAATATAAGACTTACTGCAGGTCTAGGTAATTTTAGATTTGTTTGCTTAAAGTTAGCTGTTTTTCATTTCAAAACAAATTCTAGTTTGAAAATCAGTTGATTCTTTTTCAATTAAAAGCACAATTTGGGTAATTTTGCTGAATTTTTGGTATTCCTTTCAATTATTCAAAAAGGAATTTCGTACGCAAATATTTGAAAAAGTCTTTATTAGCCAATTATCGTTCTCATCTAGTCTTGTGTTTACCCAGTTTTTGCAGCTAGAATGAATAACTTTAATAGCTTTCATGACAAAATCATTAAGAAACACTACGAAAAACAACTCGTATGTATGTATAGTTCGTCAACTCAAGAACCTCAGAATTTGTCATCTAGGAGATGATATAATGGACTTAGCAAAGATAGAGGCTTGTCGAGAAATAGTTAAAATACCTTGGAAGCCAAAGTGTAAGGGGATGTTTCAGGCAACAGTAAGGCTAATTCACACGTAGAAAATACTAATGTGTCGTCAATATTGCTCATTTCCATCATCCCGTAAGTTGTCCTGTATTGCCATGTGAATTCTTTCGCTATTTGTGATTTTCTGTTACACTAAACCCTAACAGCCTCAACAATCATTATCTATTTTTGCTGCAATTTTTCAATACGGGGGCAGGGCCTCACTGGCTTACTTTGGCCCCGGGAGAATATTAAAAGATAAACCTAACGTTTTCAAGACTGTGTGTTGGGAGTTGGGATGAAATTCAATAATCGTGTGTTTTCTAAATGGAGCACTACCATCCACCACCGATGATCAGCGTTGGGGAACCGCAACCTTATCGGAGGGGTTCAGCAAAAGGATATCAACGAAAGGGTAAGTTCTAAAACACACCAAGACTTTTGATTTTTTCTAATAATTTTTGGTTTTTGCTTTTCGAATGGCAGTAAGTTTAGACAGCGCAGCATAACGAGAGATAACGTAATCCATGAAGCCCTAAGTAGCAAGTCTTTCTCCTTTCTACTGCTCTCATATTTCCCAACGGTATTCAAACACCACCAGCAGTAGAAAGTTAATAGTTTGTAAAATTACAGAAAATAGTGAAATTTGTAGTTTTTGATAACGACGATACAATCAAAATAAAGTTGAATAATGTCCTTTGTTGTTACAAGTTTCTAATCAAAGAAAAATACCTTAAAAGATTATCGGTGGCCCCTCAAACGCTATTTGGCCATCAAAAACTCATTGGCCCCGGTGTAAATCTCTCCATAGCTTCTCTGTCCAGTCCTGCACTATACTGTGTTTATTAAAATGAAAAATGAAAAGAAATAAAACACGAAAATAGCTTAACTTTACATATTTAATGCTCACAACAGCAATCATTATTACAATATTTTGGTAAATCTACGGCTCTCATTTTTTGTTCGTATTCTGAACACCTTTGATTCTACTCTTAGTAATTTGACAAATTAAGTTGTACTTTGCGGATGAAAGCTGCACTCTATAAAATTCACAACAATACTCTTCAGTTTTAATAGTTTTTCAATTTATAACAATAAAAACGTGTTGTGTTAACATTGAGGCCATTTATATTGATTTTTTTGCAAATATTTATAAAACAGATTATAAATTAATTGAACATTCAACAGCAACATTTATTTTGTAAAATTTATGTATAAATTTTAATGGAAAATAATTGTTTTTCTTCAAAATCTCTTACAATCTCATCGGTTTTTTTGTCTCCAAAAATTTTCATCATATACATATTATATAAAAATTAGAAATTTTCTTTATGTATTTTAAGGCAAACGCCAACAAGGCAAATGTTTTATCAAATTGTAATGAATATACACGAAAAGAAATTTGTAGAAACAACATTAAACTGCAGTCCATTTTCTTTATTTTGTTATTACAACATAGTGTATAAAAAAATTTGAAAAAAAACAACAAACTTTGTTGCGACATTTTTACACCAAAACAACTGAAATAATTAAATTTGAAACTGAAGGTTTAACTGTATTTGTGTTGCTAGAAAGTGTATGTTTACTATAGTTGCAAACATCGACGAATAAGCAGCAATCAATTTCCTATTTTTTATTGGCAAATTTCTTTTCTTTTGACTATTTCCCTGTTAGTTTTGTGAGCATACTACGTTCATTACTAATTTTGCTGTATTTTCTTTCATCTTAAATCTTTTTTTTTTTAATAATAATCCTAAACGTAACTTCAACCAAAAAATAAACTATATAAACATAAAAACAATCAACAATAAAGTCTACAAATATAACAAAGGAGAGCTGCCATATACATAATATATTCATAATAAATTCATTTTCCCTATTTCATTATCTTGTTGATGGCAGTTCGTGAATTCTCCAACAATTACAATGGTCAGAAAGTATTTGAAAAATTAGAAAAATTAAATTAAATGGTTAACATAAAAGAGAAATATCCAAGAAGTAGGATTAATACAAAATTGTTTGCGCAATTCTAATATAGAACAATCAATATACATTGTGATAGATGATTTAATTATTAAGATGAACTGCGACTGGGTAGAGATATTAGTTCTTTAATATTTACAATATTTAATATCACACACAAAAAAAAACGAAACTAACATGACATATCCTCATTTCTTTCTAAATAAATTCTGACCATAGCTACTTTTTAAAAAGTTTCTTTTTCTGTCTACTCGATCTGTCTAAAATTATCTACTTAAATTCTCTTCTACTACATAATAAACTTATTGACTACATGATGACTACATAATGCGTAATGTACGTATTTATTTACAAATGTTGTACCGCGCCTTCCAAAGGAACACTTTTGAAAACACTGTCTCAAAACAAACCATTTCGATTCAGTGTTGTTTGTTTTCTAATAATAATATTAACTAAATTGAACAAAACAAAAACGAAAAAGTTTACTGTTTTCTGGTGAAATTTATATAAAATACAAAGTTTTTTCTGTTTTTTTCTCTGTTTCTCCCTCTAAATCGTCTATTGTTTTTTTTTAATCTTATTTTATACATTTACATTTTACAACAATAATTTAAACATCTTCATATTTCGCCAATTTATTTTGCAACATTAAATTCTCTTTCTTCAATCGTTCCAATTCCTGGCGTAGTCCAATGTTCTGGAACATAGAACATAAAATAATGTAAAAATATCCTTTTTTGTCCTCTCTATAATTGTCATCATCAACTTACTTCTTTTTCAAGATAACCAGCTCTTAAAGCGATTTGGTTTTCTTTCATACGTCGTGCATCACGAGATCGTTTCGCTGCTAAATTATTCTTCCTTCTTCTTGCCCAATATTTATCATCTTTTAGATCATCAGGGACGAATTGTTTACGAGATTTTTTTATAATTGGTTGTGGTTTTAGTTCCTCATCTGAAAATGCCCTTGTCCGTGGATCGAAGTCGCGACAACTCGAAGCCATTGACAGCGCTTCAGAAAAAACTGCATTTTAGAGATATTAGTATTGTGTCCATTACAAACACAATAATAACTCTTTTTATTGATTCTTTTTTTGTTTTGTTGAAATTTTGAACTTTAGTTGCCTTACTAAATTTCGTTTTGCCATAAAATATTGACAATATAATCTAGTAAAGGCAAATCGAAAAAATTATTACAGCACCTTTTTCTGAAGTTTAGTAAGGCCCACACTACATCTAAACATAGATTTATTTTCTATCTGGTATAAAATGGAATTGTACCATTTTGAAAGTATATTTATTTTATACCAGACAGACACCACCACCTCTGCAATATTTTTGAGAGAAAAAAAAAGAAGAAGAGAAATTGACGAAAATTCTAAATATCGGAGACTGGTTCAGAAAATTTCACTCACTTGAATCAGCTGGTGATGACGGATTGATCGTATCAGGGCTCATACAATCACTTGGACTGGGGGAACGTTCACGTTTTGGTAATGGATGTGAACTATTTATAGGACCAAGGGAACCATGTGTACCCAAACCATCCATTGATACACCATTCTCTGAGAGAAATTCATCCAAATCGACATACTACAATTTTGTTATTTACTGTTGTGTTGCAAAATACAGAAAGACTAAGAAGGGTCGAAAAAAGAAACACTACCTTTAAGTCGGTTTCGTATGTTTTATCCCACAGATTAGGTCCAAGGAATGCGGTCTGGGCTTCAACATTACTCCAAAGTTCACCGTCATCTTTTTTGTCATCTCCTAATATACTTCCTGCCAAATCTTTGATCGCCGAATGACCGTGACCGTGAGGATGAGTCGGTTTGCTGTTTCCTAAAACAAAAGAAAAATGAAAAAATTTATACACTAACAAAATAAATCATAAAATTTCCATAAATATCTATTCGAAAAAAAAGTTGAATTGTTTAAAAAAGTTACAGTTAAACTTTCTCCCATAGATTAACAAATACATATGTGCGGGTGTTGCTTTTTTTCAAATTTCACAATTTTAAACATTTACTTTTTTCACCAAAACACGATATATATATCTTCAATCTACAAAACTGTTGCTACAATAAGAGAAAATTACAATTTTCACAAAAATACAGGAAATCATTAACGTTAACTGCTACTATAAGATATATTTGAAGACAAAACACCTTTGGACACAATCACGTAATTCCTGCTATTGTGGATTTCAGCTTTTCAGATCTTTGCTGAAGGTTCGTAGTGGAATTACAACATATAAAATGTGCACCTTGAGGCAAAAAACTAAAAACTATCATCATACACGGCAATTTGTCTAATGTATAAAACACACAATAAAGCTAGATAGAAGTGTAGAAAATAGTAAAACAAAGCGAGATAGAATAAGTCAAGAAGGAGAGACGCAAAAAGCCTAGAGACTGGGTTTATACCAGTTGCTATGGGCATATGTTATACATATAGTAGATTCTTCTCTTCTAGGCTAGAGAGTCTAGTTCTATAAAACAAGTTTTCGTTTAGAAGAATTTGCGACTAAAAATCTTTGGACTCCTAGAGTCATCGTAGCCAAAAAAAAACAAACGTCTAAACGTCTTTCGACGTTTTGCCTCTTATTGTTAGTCAAGAGGCAAAAAATCAAAACACTTAAAACCTTTTGTTTCCGTATTAGTTCCTGTATAACTTTTAATAACAACCAGAAGAAGAAAGTTATTTGGTTGTGATTTTACTCACAAGTTAAATATATTAAAAAGAAAATTTTTGCATCAAACAATCAACAAGCACCAAATGGGTGATTGTGCGTTAAATTACGCAATAATAAATTCTATTATTACTTATTACGTTTTGAAAAAATTTTTCATGACGTAATAACAGCAACCTATATTATTTCTTTTTATTGGTAAAAATTATTTCCTGATGGTTAACAAAATCAACAACTGGAACGGATAAAGTTCCGTACAACCACAACAACCACCAGCAACAACCACTCTCGTACATTTCTTAGCAATCGATGGTCTTGTTATAATTAATAGATTTTCGTCTATAATAGGCACATGTGTATTTGGAAAATTTATAGAAATTTGATCGTGCAGTTTTTGTTGAAGTTTTTTTCTTGTCTTTTGGCGGTTTTTTGCTTCTTCTTCTTCATCATCATCTATTCTAACCATATTAAACAAATGTTGAACGCCTTCTGTTATTTTCGTCTATGCCTGCCTGCATGTGTTGTGATGCTGCTGGCCTTGGCAATAGAATTTCTTTAATTATTGTCCGCTAAATGCGGAAATACAATAGTACGACTATATCTAGTTTAAAAGAGATTTTTTTTAACGAAAATCTGCTCAATTCTATTCATCTTCACCTAGCAAAAGACAATCTTATCCTGTTTCCGTAGAAACTTTTTTTTATAAAATTAACACGTTACTTTTTATTTATTTTAATTTTTTTTCTCTTCTAAATCAAAATTAATACTCATTGTTTAGTGTTTAATAGTGAAAAATAGAAATAAATCCACAAAGCAAGTACACAAATTGAAAAATTCAAGGTCAATAATTGAAGGCTACCAGTGTATGACTATGACTTATTAAAAAAAATTTGCCAAGAAAATCTTTAAAAACCTATTCTGGATATTAAATACAATATAATAACAGTCTTGTTGACCAAAAATCATCATTAACAACTAAAGAGTTGGTTGTTAATATTTCAAATCCGAAAAAAAAAGAAACAAAGCATGTGGTTCAAGGATGTAGTGTAAAAATTGTTGGGAACTTTGAAAAATAACGATGTCCTGAAGCGTGACTACATGCAGGTACATGTGTGAATTACATTACAGGGTGATTTAATGGGAAATTTCAACAGCTAATTGTACAATCAAAGGTGGATTTTAAGGAGTCAACAGACATCGTCTCTTTATAACAAATACAAAAAAAAAATTCAACCACACTCAATCACTATTCAGACATGGACCCATGTTTTTTCTCAAGAACGAATTCTGAATACATTATAGAAAACCAAAATGAACAAAGCATCGAAAATCTTTTTGGTCCACTATTTTAATATTTTATAAACTGTTCAATGTTAGATTGCGACCATGAACTGATCCATATGATTGACTAAAGTCAAAGAGACGGAAAAAAAGCAGATTTTGTGTTACTATTTACTATAAAACACCAATAATTACTATACGTTTTTTTTTCGCAGTCGTTTTAATTTTAAATAAACGATGATGACAACAATAAGTCATCAACTAATAGTTAATTAAACTGAACAAAGTATTCAAAGTCAATTCGAATAAATTTAATACTAAGCCAGTTATAGTGTTATAGAGTGATAAATCAATTTCATTGCAAATAACTTGTATCTGTATACGGTTTTATGTCTTCGTGTTGTAGTTCAGGAGGAGTACCGCCCTCACAAAACCTCCTTGACCTTACTTTATACAAATATATGTATATACCTATACACATGCATAAATACACACATAGATAGTGTTGTGGGTGTTGCGAGAAAATTTAAATGCCAACTTTACTTCCTTAATATCTATATACGAGAAAAGTATACTTATGTTTACGAATAAGAACCCTCCTGCTTTTTCCAACTATAAATTGTATAATTACAATTTATAACAGCAATTCATACAATACATGCGTAACTACATTTAATTTAGTTTTTATTTTTATTATTAGAAAAATGTTCAGAATTGGACTAGTAGTGTTACTTTCACAAGGAAAGTAAACATGTTAATTTATGTTGAATTATTTTATCGTATCCTTTGATTTACCGGCTTTTGATTAATAAGAATGAAATCTTTCTTTGAACTAGTTTTCTTGTCAAAATTAATCGACAATTCCTAATTCGTATTATTTATTGTCTTTTACAATACATTTTATAATTGTTTATTGTGAACAATTCAGATAAATTTCATCTTCTTCCGCCTTGTCTTTAGGTACTAAGGAATTCCCACATCAAAAATTTTATTATTTGAATAGCAGGAAGCACTAAATTAAAAACTGCACTTTAGAGACAGCAGTACTGCCCAAAAAAATTCAATCCTACAACCGTATATGTATGCATAATTTCAGACAACAAGAATAAACTGGTATCCGGTTCTTCAGTGTAGATATTTAGTTGACATAGGTATGTATAATGTCGAATTTCTAACCAAACCGCCCAAATATATTCTATTTCGCATAATCGGATTCCTACTGAAAATAAGTTGGATGCTCTATGATGAATTAAATAAATTTAAAATGGTGATATAGAAAAAAATACCTATACCTACATCATAAATTTCCTATACAGGAGAAGGAAATCGACTTACAAATATTTTGTTACGTAATTTCCTGAATTACGAAAAATTTCAGAAGACGCTCGAGATTTTCTTTATTTTTCCGTATTTTGGTGATCTGTTGCAGTAAAAATACCCCTTTCCCGTAAATAGTAAAATAAATTCTCATTAAATAGAAAATTTATTAGTTTAAACCTTTCTATTTTATAATCTGTCCTTTTTACTGGAATTTTCTTCCTTTCCTGGGGAAACTTTTTTGTAAAATTTTCGAAATTTTTAATTAATTCTAGCAGGCCAGAAGAAAATTTATAGAATTTGCATTCGTAAAACTGGAGTGTTCACAAGAGAATAACTACTTTATTATTGTTCTTGTCTCAGGAAACGCAGGAAATAATATTGGGTACCTACCCATTCTATATTTATACAATGAAACAATCATTATAAATTTACTTTCACTTGAATTCACAACAACAACAACAACCACAACAACAACAACAACAACAACAACAACGTCTGGATCACATCTGTTTGGTATATTTCCTTTTTACTAAACAAACTTGCTAATCAGATAAGCAATTTCTATCACTCTTGTCAGGACATAAGCAATAGATAAAGGAAATGAAATGACTTCGATTTTTTTCTCCATCTGTTTCAAATTTCAACAATTAAATGATTTTTTTGTTAGGAAAAGCATCTAAGAAGAAAATTAAGTAAAACAATAGTAATGCTTATCGTTCCGTTATTATCTTCCTGTGTTGTGCAGATGTGAATTTTAATTAATAATTATTGTATTCTGTTACGTAACAAATATATGGGACACTATAAATATAACATGCAATCGATCTGCTTTGTTCTTTTAACCCCCTATTTTTCACTAATACGACGATCTTTCATGATTATTATTATTATTATTATTATTATTATTATGGTTTCCAACTAACAAAATGTGCATATTTTTGAATATTTTTAAAATTGTAATTTACACAAAGCAGAAAAACAGTGGCGGGTTTTTGAAAAGGCGGAAGAGGGCCAAAATTTTCAAAAACTAGTGAATAATTTTGAGTTATGAATGTTAGATGGTCTTTTATATTTGTAGGTGGGGTTTCAAATATTCTCGGGTCCCCCAAAGGCAAAATCTGCCACTGATTCTCAAAAAAAAAGAAAAGAAAAAGTTTTAATAAAAGATCTTATATAATATATCGTTGCATTTCCTGTATAATTTTAATGATAGCCCGACATGATCTGCACAAAATTTAGGCCGTCACTGGTTCCTTATTTTAAAATAACAACCAACCGAGAAAAAAAGGATGGACATAATGAAATCACATGCCAGAAAATGTGTATTCAATCTTTCCAAAGAATATATGTTGTTATTAAATGATGTGATGTGTATTATAATAAGAGTTGGCCTCGTAGTCAGTGGGTCAGCAAGATTAAATGTGCAGCAAGTACACAAGCAAACAAGCAAGCAAGCCAGCAAACCACTCTCCAACAACAACAACAAGTCTTCTAGCATTAAACTGGCACAGATACTTCACCAACAACAACAACCGTACTTGAAAAGAAAGTGAAATTTCATCATCATTTATACTTCCTATTTGAGAAGGTTTCGATTAATTCTCTTGTATGTATTATTATTATAAAATATTGATTGACTTAACTAGCTAATTTCACGAATCGATTAAAATCGTGGCGATTGAACAACAATGACAAGACTAATAGAAAGCAATCTTGGAAATAATAAAAATTCAAGATGACACTATTATCGATTTTGACCTTGTTAGAGTATTTTTGAATTGCAAATAAAATTTTCAATTTGTGGTTTAAATTATTTTACCTATAGGAAATAATTTACACAAATTTACAGAATTGTATTGTGTGTGCGCGCGCTATACATAATATACCTATATATAATAGTATTTTTTTTAACAAAATGTACAAACCAAGGTTAATATATAAACAAATACTGTTTTTTTTTACTCCTGTGGTTATCTCTCACTCAAACTGGATTTTTCGTTAAAATCACATTTCTCAAAAAAAGTCTCACCTACATTGAGCAATAAAATTGATAACAAAGCATTAATCAATACAATTCACTTGTCCCATTGAACTACTCAAAAGTGAAAATGAAAGTTGTCCACTATTCAAGAATAAATCTCTTCTCATTAACATTAAAAAAAAAATTAAGCGGAAAAATCTTCTTGTTCCTTCAAACTTGATGAAACAAATTGAGGCCAAAGACTTCCTAGATTTTGCTTAAGATTATAATTATTACTTCATCGTAATTGTTCAAATATAATAAATCTGTGATGTGAACTAGAGAGATATATAGAAATAATAATAATAATATTAAATAGAAGGAAAAAGCTCGAGACAGAAAGTCGATTGTGCAAGAATTACTTCATTGGTGTCCTGCGATGCGTTGATTGTAACACTTCTGCATTATAGCTATACGTATGTGTGTGTTAGTGAGTGAGTGTGTATATGTGTGTAAAAAAATTATTAATTTACTTTCTCTCTTTGTGCAATAATCGCGTAACTCTGACGTATAATAGATTCATACACAAATATATAAACATAGATTTCTTGCAAATTAGCTATAGTTAGATCTTGGGATTTCCAACCGTAATTTGAAGAACACTCAAGACACTTCACGCCTTTTTTTCTTCTCATTTACAAATTAAAGGAAAAAAACTATGGAAAATTAATGTACAAAGTTTAACAATTTTCGGGAAATTAGTCGATACAAAGAAATAAAAACAAAAATGTGGAGAGATTTGTTTAAAGATTTTAATTATAAGACCAAATCTGCATAATAGAGAAAAGAATAGAATCAAATCGTTGACAAGATAGAAATGAATACAAAAAGTTGTTAGCCATGAACGAGGAGATGCTAATATTTTCTATAACCAGTTCCATCATAGTTGCTCTCTTTAGAGTTTTTAAGATTGTTAGAGAGACACATTTCCTAGCAAATAGATACGAAAATCTAAGCTATCAAACAAAATGTTTCTTTACATAAATAATAATAATAATGACAAAATTTATTGATAAATTATAAGAAAATTATTGTTATTTATTAGTTTGGCCTGCAGCAAAATTATATAGCGATTCATTAAAAATGTGATATTTGGAAAGTAAAAGTTTTTTTTTCAAAACAGAAAAAAAGAAGTCAACATTTCAATATACATATA
>JAZBHA010000629.1:0-12835 GCA_037464855.1 Iselma pallidipennis
CAAATGGCACCAAGTGGCCAGCAACATGCAGTGGACTTTTTAGAAGATATCTGGAAACTTTCAGACTATTTCGGGGCGATTCCGAATGCTAGAAGTGCCTTTCTGCTCGTGGCTCCCATTACCCGACCGCTCTCATTACCCCATTCTCCCCTAACTTATTTTCAAGTACAAGTACCACTACCAGTACCGAGACTCGCACTCGGTTAAATTAAGTACCAGTACCAAGGTACATAAAGAACTATTTTCTGGCCGTACCATTTAATTAATTATTTTTATATGCACCTCGGGTCGTAAGTGTGTTTTACGGTCTCGAGTATTTTTGCGATACGAGGCTTTGCAACAATCTCGACTGTAAAGCTGCACTTACGACCCTTGGTACATAAATAACTATTATTGACTGTCATATAATCATCAAGAATATGATTTTAAATGCTTACATTGGGCACCTCGCCTTTGGCGCCGTCTTTGTTGTGGCGGTTCTTTATGCTCGGTTGGTTGTGCGGGTGGTTGTTCGGGTGGTGGTAGTACACATACAAGTTGCCTTGCAAAGTAACTTGAAAAATAGTCCTTCAAAGGGGCCGATTCTGTAGCTTTCCTGTTAAATTTGGCGCTGTCTTTGTTGTGGCGGTTCTTCTTGTTCTTGTTCTGGTTGTTCTTGTTCTGGTTCTGGTTGTGGTGGTGATTGTTCAGGTGCTGGGCTCGATGTTTGTACAGCGTGTTCCTGTAATTAAACATGCGTCCACAGTCCCTGCATTTGAAGGTACATATCTGTAAGCAAAAAAAAACCTAATTTGTCAGCTTTACTTTGGATACTTTTCGTTCGGATTCCGGAGTCAGAAAATACCTAGTTAGGTGCTACGCGACACCGCTCCAGATGCCTTTGCATGTTGTATGCGTTCGCAAATAAGCGGTCACATTGTGGGCAGGTCGCTGTACCCTTATGTTGCGCTCTATGCTTGTACAGCGTGTTTCTACCTATAATTAAACACCCGTCCACAGTCCCGACATTTGAATGGATCTGTAAGCAAAAAAAAACAAATTTGACAGCTTTACTTTGGATTCTTTTCGTTCGGATTCCGGAGTCAAGAAATACCTAGTTAGGTGGTATGCGACAACTCTGCAGGTGTCTTTGCGAATAATTTGTCACACTGAGGACAGATCGCTGTACCGTTGTGCTGTCCGCGATGCTGGTACAGCGAACTTCTGTTATTAAATACCCTGGGAATCTGTAAGCAAAAAAAACTAATTTGACAGCTTTACTTTAGATTCTTTTCGTTCGGATTTCGGAGTCAAGAAATACCTAGTTATCTGGTGGCGGTGGTCCGCGACAGTTTGGCAAATGTCTCCTCATGTTGGACGAGCTGGAATTCATTGTTCCGCAATTCGGACAGATCGCTGCATCAGTATGCTGTCCGCGATGCTGGTACAGCGAACTTCTGTTATTAAATACCCTGGGGCATTCTCTGCATTTGAACGTGTCTGTAAGCAAAAAAAAAACCTAATTTGAAAATCAATAAATAAATTTTCAATAAATAAAATAATGACAACAAAAGAAAAACCAAACAAAAACTATCAAAATGGATAAAAAGAAAGATTCTATGGAGCGAGACATTTGTTAATTAAACTCTCGAACAAATGTTAGGTATAATTTTGTCTATTTTGCGTCCATAATGAAGTCATTATGCAATAGTATTCAACACAAACTGTTTGAAAACAGGCTGTTTTCAAACACTTATTAGTATTAGTATAGCCGTGCCTGAAGATCTCCTGCATAAATTGGTCAACGGTTATTCGATTGCATATAGAATTATTTTATTTCGCTTTCTTAAAAATAAACAATTTAACATTTTCTAGCACAACTGGTTGCCTAAAGTTCGAAAATGTTTCCACACTAGTGTAGCAAAAGCCTACTTTTTTCAATGTTAGTTCCCTTGTCAGAAATGTCGTAAATCAAGATTCCACTAGTTCAAAGTTCCGTTACGCGAGAAAGATAGTGCGGCGTGGCCGTACCATTTAATTAATTATTTTTATTATTTTTAAATGCACCTCGGGTCGTGTGTTTTACGGTCTCGAGTGTTTTTGCGATACGAGGCTTTGCAACAATCTCGACCGTAAAGTTTCACTTACGACTCAAGAATATGATTTCAAATGCTTACATTGTGGAGCCCGTCTCCGCCGCCGTCTTTGTTGTTCTGGTGGTGGTGCCTCTTCTGGTGCTGCCGCTAGTTCTCCTTCTGGTGCTGCCGCTAGTTCTCCTTCTGGTGCTGCTGCTGCTGGTTCTTCAGGTGCTGGTGCTGGTTGGGCTGGTGGTTGTTCGAACTGATCGTGCAAAAAATACATAGTGGTTCATTTTTCGGCACACAGGTCATTATATTAACCTAACTGAATATGACAGGTTAGTGGAAAGTGGGAAAGTGTAGACATATGTTCGTTACGTTATTCAAAGTCAATGCTCACTTAAACATAAATTTTATAGATCACACTGTACCGTGTTTGTTATGGTCTTATTACACATACTAGTTGATTCGTAAAGTAACTTGACAAATAGTTCTTCACCCTACGGAAAGGGGTCTTCAACAACATACACGATTCTTCAAGTTTTAGTTCATAAAAATTTTTAATTAATATGGATATTGAGAAATCATGTATGTATTTTTAAAGTTTTTGTTGAAAATAAATATTTTACGTGACATTGATTTTTAACTACTAACAACTCATAACTAATTTAACAATATTTGACGCAAAAAAATACCCGGCCCCTGGGTACGGTTGGTAATAAAATGGTTAGTCCGCAACAGCGAAAAGATACTTAGGTCCGCAATGTGTTAAGTGTTCAACAGACCACTTTTGACGATTTTCTCATATTTTCGAACGCGCTACATCGATCGTTAGTAGAATTTTTGTTCTACGTTTTATAGTTTTCAAAATATGCGTGTTTGTTGTTGTTGGACCTGCTCTCTCAGCACATGATTTTCTTGTTGGAGTTCTGGGAGTTGTTGAATCTGTTGTTGTTGTTGCTGGTTTTCCAGTAACAACTATAATGATAAAATGAAGTAGGAAAATTACAATAGAAGAAAATATGTAACTTCATCCTCTATTATAGTTTTCAACTCTTGCTGCATCGTTTCATTCTTTTTCAGCAGCTATAACAACAAAATTTATTAGAAAATTGATCTTAAAAAGACAATAACTTTAAAATAAATTTTTGTCCCGCGCGTCCAAGTTTAGAAAAGGAGTCGCAAATCGGCGAGTTTCACTTATATTTAATGTCGGATGCCAAATCAATAATTAATAAATAGTTTTCCTTCATTAGTTTTTATAGCTCATAGTCGACGAATAATAATAATAATAATAATATTTATATTTATATTTCTAACAATGATCCTGTACATTAACAATCATCTTTTTCAACTGTACTATAAATAGTGAAAAAAATGCAGAAAAAAACAATTGAAAAAACTTAAATTGTCAAATGTCTTGCTAGGGATATTCTGGTGATACCAACCACCAAAAATGCCCTAAATGTCGAAAAATCGATTTTTTTGTATTCAGAGAGGTCATAAAAGGGCCTAAAATAGAAAGAATAGTATGTAACACTCGTGCGAAAAGGGTCATCGCAAAACTCAAGTATGATTGGAGCACCGCTATCGCTCATGCTCGAACTTTCATACTCGTTTTGCAATGTAGCCCTTCCCGCACTTCTATTATTAAAAAAATATTCAATGCTTTATTCTACTAGGTATATTATATTGTAATTACAGTGGTCGCCGCTTATTATAATCACTAATAGTGTTATCAATCGGCCATTGTTATCAAAAAGTACAGCTTCCAAAGTGATTATAATAAGCGGCGACTACTGTACTTAGTATTCCTTCGCCTTGAGGCGGCCGCAGTGTTTGTATAAAATCTTCCTAAAATGTAACAATACTTAATAATTGTAAAAATATACATAATATATTAAATTTCATTTACCATTGTGTTATTTATTTGCCGTCCCAGATTAGTACCAGCCAATCACACCTGTTCCCGTTGCTTCATAATAAGAAGGATTACAAAGTTTGTTTCACAACCATATATACGCCTTAGTGTAGTGTTTCACTTCAACCCGTTATTTACGAAATTTGAAATCAAAAATTGTTAACCAATCAATTGAAAGAGAAATCGAATTACAAAGTGTGCAACCACACCTCCAACAATCTAGCTCTGTGGTAAACCCTATGTATAGGTCTTAAATAAGAAGGCAGGAGTTATGTTGCATGCGAATTCCTACATTTGATTAGGGGAAAGGTCCCTAATTTGGACCCTTTAAGGAAAAATTGCTGTAAAATAGTAATCAAAACGATTATTAGTCAGAATCCTAACGTTGTAATCTATGATCTATGGATGAGTTTATCAAGAGAGACAAAAGCAGACCTGAGCCAATTGAGGAATCGAATGATGCAAATTACAATAGTATACCTTGTCCCTTGTCCCCTAAATTAGAACGATGAGGCTTTTTTGAAAATATTTTTTTATAACCAACCGTAGGGACGGACTGTATTCCTCTAAATTTTTACAACAAAAAAAATGATATCAATCAATAAAGGTTAGTTCCCCCGATTTTACCAATAATCATCGTCATTCTGTTGTTTTCGTCAACAGACCAATTATATTGTTTCACCGATTACTTAAAATTTGTTACGATTGGTTGATTAACCCTTGCCAGTGATCGTCATACATATGTTTACCAGTTAACCAATGATCATCTAGTTTTCGGTCGCAGAAAGAGTCACACCCTCACTCACTATTGGCCAATTGTATTGATTGCATTTATTGTTTATCTTTGTTTATTTGTTTTGTAGTAGCGGGTGAGCCAAATTATTTATGAATTTTGATGTTTTAAATAAATACACACGAATAATATAATTTTTTTTATTTATTTATTATTATTGTAATTATTATTATATAATATAAACAAATTTGTACAAAAAAACACTAGAAATACCGGACAATTTTAATAAAAAAATCATATATTTATATGTAAAAAAAAACGTAACGTACTCACATAGCGAGATCCTGAATTTTGTTAATATTCGAGATCGAATATTTCTGTAAAAAAAAAACTACAAAAACCCTAAAATTACACGATAAAATACAAAAATATTTAAAAAATATTGCTTTTCCTCAAACTAATTATAAAAATTATATACACTATTTTCATAAAAAACCTCTCTAATACGACCATATTAGACATAACTTTCACTTTCCACATCTGTTACAAGGAGCATCTTAGCAGTGGCATAGATAGGTGCTGATGATGATGCCGATGATAATGATGATGGTGATTGTGCTGTTGGTGGCGGCGGTGGTGGTGGTGGTAAGCGATAAATCGGTGGTAAATGTACCGGTGGTAGATGACGTAATGGTGGTGGTCGACGTGGTGGTATCGGTGGTCCACATAAACTTTCATTTGACGTACAAAACGCCTCATCATCCTCCTCCAACCATGCATGATTCTCAATCATACGATTACTGTTGTTTCTAGCTGCCTGTCTAGTCCAATCGAATCGCTGAAATATTGATTGTTGTTGTTGTTGTTGTTGATAATTATTATATAATCCAGGACTGTCACGATCATCTTCTGATAACGTTAGACCTGAATCACGACTCAATGATTTCTGATCTTTACTTAATTCAACACTATCTAATGATAAACCAAGAGCTAGAAGAAAATACAGCAATTGATTGATTTAGGGCCAAAATACGGTTATAGATGACTTACAATGAAGACTATCGGATTCTTCGGCACCACTATCATTGGCACCTTCACCTAGAAGTGATACAACTTGAGGTCCAAATAAATGTTGACAATTCGTTATCAATGTTTCAATTAGTGTTGGTAATGTTCGTAATGGTGCATTCTGGGTAGGTTCCCATAATAGACTTGGGCCCACACAAACACCTGTAAAGATTCCCCAAATAATTGACTTAAAAAGCACTTTCGATCGAATGAAATCAACTCACCAAGATTAGCAGCCGACATTAGATTATATCGTGAACGTTTCGCGATCGCATACAAAACACAAACAACATACGATAACAACAAATGATTCTCTCGTGGTAGTTCATTGATTAAACAACGTAAATGGTCGATTCGATTACCATTAACAACAACAACATTCACCCATTCTTGAACATTACCGCATAGTAACGGTTCCGGCAGACTGCGAAGGAAATCTTTCAATAACGATCCCAGTAATAGAGCGGGAGTATTCGATAATTCTTCACATACAGCTGAACCTGAAACCATTATCGGTGTAAAATTTTACGAGTTTCATTTGAAATCAAACTAACTACCAACCTTGTATGTCGATTTTATGTCGCAGTTCACGGAGTGCCCGAGCGGAAGCACACCGTCGGAAAATTCCCTGCGTATGTGGACCACGTTGGAATAATGCCCGTAAACAGGACATAATCACCGGTGGTAATGCACTATTCGGACACAGTCGTGATAATGGTACGCCGAATATTCGACCATTCGTTTTCCGGAATAACTTCAACGGTGTTCTAGAAAAATCAATGAGATGCATTACAACGGGACCGTTTGTTTGGGGGGGCAAACAGACTTACTTTCGAATTATTGGTGATTTGATAATCGGTTTCAATTCGAATACAATATCGTTTGGTATTCGATTGATTTTATTACAATGAATCAAATCGAATCCTTCTTCGGTACATAATGATTGTCGTAAACGTGATAATTGTATAGAATGTGGTCGTTCACAACCAATTAATGGACACGGTGTACTATCACGATCTTTTGCATATAACGTATAGGTCCAATCACGTATTCGTGTATCGTCTAATGCTAAACGCGCCACATCCATTGAACTCATCTCCGGTCCTATACTTAATGTTTTCGAACATTCAACACCATTCGATGGATCTTTATAGATCACTTTAATATTGGTGATTGGCGGTTCTAAACGTAATTGTAATTGTAATGTTTGCTGTAATTCCCGCCACCATGTATCACGGGCGGCTTGTGTACAAAATATTATCAAATAGGTTTGAGCTGGTGATGGCCAACCAAGTAGAAAACCAGTCTCGGATTCGGACCATGGTGCCAACCATAATTCCGACACACGAACACTCTCCTGTAAATATTTGCAATTTTTTGTACGGTTTTGGTTAAATCAAGATTTGTTTGGAATTACCTTAAGTTTAAAGGTGCCAGATGAGCGTGGTTTAGCCACTAACAACAAATCGTTAAATAGAAATAAATGACGCGGCTTAGCACTGGATGGTAAGTGCGGCAATGACATGGCACATGGAGCTTCAATTAGGAATAATCGATTAATTGCCTCTTTTGTATCAAATCGAATATCCGGTGCAGTTAAGTCGCTTAAACTTTTCTTCCTAAAGGATTTCTTCTAAAAAACATAAAAATCAAACGTACAATCGATTAATTAATAAATAATTGAGAATATTTACAAGTTGACATGTTGAACTTGGATCGGCTATATGTAGTCCTAGATGATCATATGGAAATAAATCTTGTATTCGACCTAGATCTTTGTGTCGTCCATTATCTAGAATTAATTCCGAGCCGGCTAAATGTCGACCGAAATCTGCTAGTTTTTCAGCCTGAAATTTGATAATAAAACACTTTCATTTTGATTTATTAACAAAGAAGACAAGAGAAAGATTGAAGACTTCAAACCCAAAAAAAAGAAATATATATCGATCAATCAACCTTTAGGCTATAAATTGGAGTCGCTAACCTTAAAGTGAAAGTTTTCATTGATATCATTGCAATTTTCTCTCTAATCATCAATCTTTTTATTTGTTTATTCGGGTTATCATCAAAAAAATGGAGAATTCTTTAATCATGACCAGTCACAGTGTATGATTCAAAATCTGTCCACCTACTTATATGTGTTTTGTCAAAAGGTTGTCTTTATGTTTCTGGTTATTTATTTATTTATTATTATTATTATTTTTTAAATTGCATTTTGTTAAAATGTATTGCGTTCCAAACTGGCCATTACCAAGTACTTTGACCTTTTTGCAGGAATTATTGCATCGGCCTCTCGAGGTCGCATACAGGTGGAATTCCTTTCGTACGACACAGCATTTAATTTCAGAATTGCAAAATTTTCAATTATTATTATTATTATTATTGGGTTAAATAAATGTACAAAAATACAAAAAAAAAAGTCAATTGTGTAATTGTTTTGTTTCCAGTTGTTGTAAAATATGTACAGGATTTTCACTAATTGCCTGAAGGATGGTAGGTAATTTTCTATTTGTCCGGAATACTTTCACAACAAAAAACGATTTTCATTATTTTCTATTATTATTATTATTATTATTTTATAGGCTTATTTACTCTCTAATCGTATTATTCACATCATTATTATTATTATTAAGTTTTAATACAAATTATGGTGACTTTTAGAAAACGACTCTGTCCTTATTTGATTTCTTTTCTAGATAAAATCAATTATTAAGTGAAATCTCTTTATAACGAACTTGATTCGATCAATACGAATTATAGTGGAAATTCAGCAAAAACCATATAAAGAAACAGTGACACTCTCTCTCTAAACTGATTGATAATAATTATTGAAAATGATAGTTACTTCGGTGTTCGTTATAAAGAAATTCCGCCATAATTAGAAATTAATATTGTCAGGCTATAAAATTGAAATTTGTTGTTGAAAAGAACGAAAACATTGCACAGGTGAAAAGCTATCTAAAATCAATCATCGAAAACATCGGGTAATTATTAGAAAAACGATTAGTTGTTAGTTATAACTATTTATTAGCCAATTTACTAGAACAAGTGGTAAAAGAGAGAGAATAAATAGGATTTAATTGGAAATTCTTGAAATATTCTTCATAAAATTTACAAAAAAAACTCAAAGAAAGTGCACTACGGCCTCCAGAGTTGTTGTCCAAACGTCACTTTTATCGTACGAATCACTGGTTGAATTTTATGCAAAAAGGTACCGTTTAGCTTTTAAAAAACGTAATTATTCTCGAATAGTTGCAGTTTTACTTGAGACAAATGCTTTCTCGTCTGTATGCAATCAAACGTGAGAATGGAACCGAAAATGATTTCAACCAAAAACCGATTCAGATTCAGATACGCTAAAATGGTAAAACTGTAACACATACGTGGTTATGCAAGCAATTCTAATGAATTTATGCAGATTTTTATCTTTTACTTGCATAATTATCGGCCTAGAAACTTGAAAATTTTGTGAGAACGCTATTTTTTTTTCCAAAAACTCACCCATTTTTTCAAAATCCTTAACTCAAAATCCACCAACATTATCTACCCGATATTGTTCTAACTAGACACCTGTCACTACTAAAACTGAAATTGTATAACTGAAAATTTCTGTACACTTGCCTCGCCTGGTAAAAATTCAAATCGTTTCCCATACCTACCGCCCAAAAAAAAACACCTGTTCTACGTATTAACGTGACCCTAACAATAATAAAACTATCTATATAGAAAATTGGCCGACAACCCTGTTTGAAGGTAGAAATTCTACCTTTTCCCAAGTGGAAATTGCATCTTTACAAATAACAACAACAATTACAATGATCGTAAAGTTGTTGTTGTGTGTACCTACATCGATATATTGACATGTTGTTGTTAGTGTTACTAGAACGTGACCGGAAACAAATAAAAATCTACACTATTATTGTATTGAGATATAGACTTGTCATAGAGAATAATATGAATAACTAGTTAATAGAAATAATGGCAACCGAAACAGAGGTGAAGATTGATGGAAGAAACCCTCTCTAAGGTGACCACTATTGTTATAATTCAAACAACTTTATAGTAACCGGCAAAAACATTCAATTATGATAGTTCTCTTGAAATAAAAGAGACTGTACCGGTTTCGGTCTAATTGGTCATCTTCAGCATCCAGATTAACTGTAATAGGTACTAATGATTGCATAAATTCACTATTTTATCGTTGTTAATAAATCGTTATAACAACTAATAGAATAATCTATCTATCAATGTATATACGTGACATGTAAGAAATCTAATAATAAGTGATTCGAACAAAAGAGAAAGGTAATTTGAATTTTTCTTGTGAAGTCTCTGTTGAATAAGTAACTGTACTGTGTAGAATAGGTATTTAAAGATATACACCTCATTCTTGATTCTTTTCAAAACAGCGATCAATAATATAAAACTTTGATAATTTAAAAACCTTCACAAATATTATTACCAAACCGTTTTGTTTCTTTCTTTTTTTTCGTTCTTTTAAGTGTTCAGTAGACCAACAACTACTGACTGATAATTCAAGACCCTCTCAACATTCCACATCTACTTAGTCATCTTTGGTCGTCTGGGTCTTGACGCTTGATGACGATGATGATCATGCTGATGATGATGATGATGAGGATAGAGCCAGCCAAGGCCACACTAAACCGTGAATTGTTCCTCTTGTTCGAACCTTTTTTTTCCCATCATCTCTATCTTAATTCATTTTTTTATAATCTTTACATTGAAAAACTAGAAATATTTTTTTTAGAAAAATCGAGTTTATCTTTCAGTTTATAGGTATATTTATATAATTATTGGAAGATTGTTAAAGAAGCCATCCATATACATATATCTCTGTGAAGATTGTTTCGTCGTTCGTTCGTCTTTGGAATGTTATGTAACGGTTTCATCGTCCAATCTCCTCTATTCATTCTGGTATCTTAAAATTTAAATTCCAGCCCTCGATTTGTTCTTGTTTCATATACAACATGTATGTAAAAGTATGTAGATATATGTGTTTTTATATGTAAGAGATAAAGGAACTGGGGCCTTTATGGACAATTTTACCATCAAAACAGTTATCACTATGGAGCGGATATTCAAAAGAAGATGCGAAAAAGTTACAACCCGGGCGATATTTTAATGATAAAAATGGCTTTCTTCGGAGATCTGTATGCAACAAATTGATATTAATTGATTCATTCGCGAATCTTAAAAGTTGGGATCAATATCTGAAATAATGTAAAGTGCGGAACATCATTATTACCACAAGTACCAGAGTTACAGCTATTTACCCTCTGAAACCGGACACCCAGCACATTGACAATAAAACAATGTGCCGCTCTACAGTTACTGTTTCGATCTTTAGGAGACATTCATGTTGAAGCATCGCCAAGACGACGATCTCTCATCGCACACACGTGCACCATTGTCATTTTAGAGTATGATTTAAGGCGCAAATAGAGATAGTGCGCTTTAACTTGCATGTCACTTTAAAAAGAGTAAATATCCGCTCGTTAGTTATCAACTTTAAATTGTGTGACACCATAGTTTTTTTTGTAAATTGCAAAATTCTGGGCAAATCTATGGGTATGTCGGATACGTTAGAAATCAAACCTATAGGTATTTCATAATTTCGGAAAAGGGGGACACTCTATAACTTGAAGGACCAAAAAACTAAAGGAGCGAACCAACAGAAAACAACACACGCCAATGAATATAATTATCGTGAAAGTTTATGTCCATTCCTGAAGAGAATCGTGAATGGGCTTGGTCTTACCAGTGCATATCGAAATAAATATAAAATATATGTACCTAAGTAAAAATGAAATAAAATAAAATGGAAAACCTTACCTCCTTTAATCCATCCAGTCGTCCTAAACTTCTAGCCTGTCGTAGTCCAACATTAGTACGATTACGTCCTTTTTTCCGTTTCTCCAATACACGTGGTTTTCTATATGATGTATTATTAAATTGTATATTATTATCTTCAGGATCTGAATGTACTTCTTGAGGACAATGGTAAGTGTGTCGACGTCGAGACGAAGGACTCGTGATGCGTGTTATAAAATTATCGAACATCTCTTTTTTTTTGGTTCCTTTCTTCTTTTTTTTCGTTTTCTTTTCCCTTCTTCACTCTATTACTATTATTATTGTTGTTGTTGTCTTAATTTATGTTTCACTTTCGATCATGTAATTTTTCAAAAGGAACACTATCTGTAATAGAAACGAGAACAGAAAAAAAAACAATGTTTTTATTTTTAACAAATATTGACCTAGATTAGAGGAAATAAAATAACAAAATAACAAAATTGACTCAATAGAAGAGGGTCTATCTATCTAAGCCGAAAAAGTCAAGAACCGCGCTAACAAGACCACACCTCATATTGTTCAGAAGTTAACAATTTTTTTCTCATTATTCGCTTATAACGAACCTACAAGTAAAACAATCAATTTTGATGATCTATGCGGTGGACCAATGATCGTGTTTCCCGCCTGGTCATATGACATGGGAGTTATCAAGTGAAGAACAGTCATTATAGCCGGATTCAACTGTATTTTTAATTCAAGCTCTATACACCGAATTAACGAAATTTTCCATCCAAACAAACTCCATTACAGTGTGGTAAAACAAGAACAAAACAGTTTCCGTTTCAATGAATACGTCAACTATAATTAAATAGTATTTCTAGTATTTATTGGTATTGATTGGATTCCTGGAAGCAGGAAGTTTTCAGGCAGATAACTGAACTTGTTTTTTGAGCCCCCCCCCTGACCCCGTTTGTAGTGAAAATTATCCACTCTGCAGCTAGATATTATTAGGAGAGACAATAAACGGCCCTGACTATTATTATTTATAATTAAATACAACTTCCGATTTTCAATTGTTGATTTAAAACTGAACTTCCGGCTGATTCATTTTTGTCGTTTTTTATTTTCCACACACAAAAACAAGAGTTGCGTTATCAGTATTTTATTATATTAGAAAATAACACAACATTAAACAAAGGGACGATAACCCAAAAAGTTTAGCCCAATTTTTTATCTTAGGTATAT
>JAZBHA010000629.1:21680-33275 GCA_037464855.1 Iselma pallidipennis
CTGGCGTTGTGTGCCTGGAGAAGTATTTAACGATGAGTGCAATAAATGTGAATGTATAGATGGAGAAACTATGCGTTGTACACCAATAGGTTGTGGTGGTATGTGGCCACCCTTATCAAACTGAATCAGCTTTGAACCTTTATCATTGTGAAAACATAATATGTACATGTACTAACAAGTTATTAGCGTACTTGTTATAATCTGTATTATTTGCATAACTTGGCAGGTACACTAGCGTGCACCTTGATCAATAAAAACATATAAAATAAGTAAATTGAATCAATTAATCTATGTCCCATGAGTCTTTTCCAATAAGCCTGTAAATGAACATTTCCTAATGATTTGATAAGCAACATTTGATTCGTCATACTGGCTAGTGCAAGTTTTTTTTTTAAATTTAGAGGCTATGCGATAAACTGTTGGCGAAATTTGCAACGCCTTTTGACTCGAAAACGTGGCCATATCGACCCCCTATTGTATAATTAAAATCTGCTCCATTTCTTTGGGCCCTATACGTGGTCTCCAGATTTAAAGGTATTTCACAGTCACTCGGTATAAGTAAGATACAACACTGTTTCAGTTCAAAGTAGACTATGGATTGAGAACGTAGGGCCGTAGCTTGATTCGTACTTTATTAAATTTGACCTTTTGATGTCTCTGTAAAAGTATTAACAACGACCTAATCAACGACTGACTGTACGTTTGGTTTATAGTCAGCCTTGTCCTGAAATATCGTTGTACACCCGGTATACTACTAATCCTACAATAAAAATAACTCAAAAGGATACACGTGTAATAATACTGATTATAAATTATTTGAAAGTAAATTTGACTAATGGAGGTACCTACCTGAGTACGTGCAGTAGAAATTAAGTGGGAAATAATAAAAATTTTCCAATTTTCTGACAGTATCTACACGTGCAAAAGATAAAAATAGTGGATCAATCTAGACAATGAAAGATTTATTTTTCTCTAATAGAACTACTTGTTTTTCAATTATTCTAGAAATAATTGCAAATATTGCAATTGCCAAAACAATAAAGAATTAAAATAAATTTTTTAACAGCCCCAGCCCTCCCCCCACAGCAAGAAGAAGCAGCTATTAGTTGTGTTATGTATGTCATGCTCATATCTCAGAAATGGTCATTATATTAATGGAAAAACGGTTTTTAGATACAGAATCTACATATTCTCGTAGGGCAGCGGATAGAAAGCTTGATAATTTTTTGTCCAAAAATTAGTAAAAACATTATATTTTAATTATTGTAAAGGATATCAGTATTACGGACAATGAAACACTCAGTTTTAAAACGAGATTTTATACGTCAACGTTTCGAGCACTAACGTGCTCTTCTTCAGGGCTCAATCTCAGCAATGTTAGTCATTACAAACATACAGAAAAATAAAAAACAACCATCAACATTTTACCAAGTACAATAAAACAAGAAAAATTAATTAATTATGAAGGTTAATTTACACGTGTTAAAGTTATATTTTAATAATATTAATTTATCTACACTTTCTTTTTAAACTATGGTACAGCTATTCGGTGTCCACTTATAGGGGCCCTTTTAGTTTGTATGGAACATATGAACTTATTGCCACACCAACTTGTTTGTATTGAAACTTATTTGGCTAATAGTAAATTAATTGCTTATAAGAGAAATAATAGATACTTGAATCTAAAAATAGGAGATATAGCAACAAAACACAATTAATCGTAAGTTGAAAATTAAATTGGGGGGTTTTAAGAGCAATAACGAAGCCCTATATAAAAGCAGGCAGATCCAGTTGGATTCCAAAACTGGAAAGCAGTGTAGGTTCATAAAAGTGTTGTCATAAAAACTGAAAAAAATGAAATTTATAATAGTCAGTATCTTTTTGGCTTTATTAATAATTGGGGCTAGTTGTGACGATGGTAAGCATCGAATTTTTTTTAGTTTTAGTGGTGCGTTCATGTAGAAGCATTGCCACGACCATAGCGCATCGCACACGTAAATCATTCTCATTTTAAAGTATATTTCGAGGTTGAGACAGAGATAGTATGCGATGGTCTGGACGGTGCTTCAACATGAATGTACCCTTAGATGTTCTAATACATGGTACCTAATTGTGTTTCTTATCAATTTTTCCAGAACATCAACCACCAGTGACAAAGAATGAGTACGAAACAACATATGAGGACTTCAAAGTAATATCTAGAGGTACCTACTCATACAGTTTCTAAAGCTTTTATAATAGATGTATGAATATATTTTTATTTAACAAAGAAAATATATAAATTTCAGATGGCGATCCGCTTCCTTGTACACCGGGAGAACCCGTTCCCGTTACGGATTATACGGCTGCGTGTGCTAAATGTGAATGTCTAGCATCAGATTTTATAGTTTGTTCAGGTTGTAACGTGACAAATACAATACAATAAAATTATAATATTTATATATCCATGATATTGTTTGTTGCTGACTTGTAATTATGTACTGTTTTTTAAACGAGAATTCAGCAATAAAAGATAGTTTATTTTATTTTTGTGATTTTGCCGACGTTTCGCACCTGTTCGGTGCTTCTTCAAGGCCTCTCACTAAGTTACAGTTTTAACAACAGTGCAATGATACAAATATGGTAAAAAACATGATCACTGTCGGTTTCCAAATGTTTTAACACATATTAGGTTCCTTCCTCTAATTGATTTTTTGTCAACAAATATAATATTTCGAAAGTTTTCTCCATCACCCTATATGAATATTTTCCTATACAGATTCACACTGGTTGAGTTGAATACACTTTTCTTTCTTAAATGATGTCTTCTTCATCAATTGAATATGCACCAGTAATTTTCTGTACTAACTAGTAAATTATGTGATTTAAAATCTAAAAATTATACTAAAATACTAATAATATAAGTTTAAAATTGAAAAATAGAAGCTAATTTTAATTGGAAATTTAAGTAACGTTTTCCCAAGAATTCAACTTTAGTTAATTCCTTTGAAAACCAGCAAGAACAGAAATTGCACCATAAACTGCTCTTATAAACTGAAAAATATTATTTTTAAGTTTACTGAGTGAGAGAAAGAAAACAATATGTTGTAAAAAACCAACCGCTAATCCTAGTCTATAATTAATCGAATAATTTTCCGAAAAATTAATAGCAGTTTTCTTCGTTGCACCTGTTAATAATGTCAAATAAATTCTACGATTTTCACAATTCATATTATACCATTCAGCTTCTTCTAGTATTTTGATAAAGTTATCAGTCTAAAGAAAATTGAAAATTACAAAAAGTATTATTTTAATAATAATAATAATGGTAAAGGGTTACTGTAGTTTCTATAGATTGACCTGCCATTACGAATGCTGAAGCTACTATAGTCACAGTAGCAATTAGGGGAAAAAATAAATAACTGTTGAAGCCCTTAAAATTTTTAGTTTTTACTTTAATGTTATTTTAATTAAGATGATATAAAATAATTACCGAAAGAAGCATGAGACAGGTACTTACAGCGACCAATAACCCACATAATGTGAATAAAATGACCAAGTTAGAGATTTCTGAAATTTTTTTATGGCCACTTCTACAAAATATTCCACAAAAATTAATAAAAACTGTGTAAATAAATGCATAAGAAGATATATTATAGTAGCACTCGGTTATAACGACACCCAAGCGACCTAAAAAACAATTGACGGGATTCAGCCCAAAGTTATCGTCTTAGTACACTTTCTTGACAGTTAAATGATATTCAAGCAGTAAGTCCTCGTCAAGTCTTCTCTTCATCCACACCCACATAGTAGGTAGGAGTAAGATCAGCAAGCAATAATGACAATGACAATTACATTGGTGTGAATGGCACTAATTGTAAGTTATGTCGTTATATTTAAGCGTCCTAAGGGGACTGTACTTGATTTGTCTTAGTTTCATCGCAATCGCAACATCATCGTTATAATCGAGTTCTACTGTATTTAACACACCTTACGATTTCTTGATGTCTTTTAATGAAAAAAATCAATCGGCATTTTAATTCATTTTGATAGGAGAGATTATCAATTGGATGTATATGTTTCAAAAAATACTTGTCTGGACATTTGGTCAGTTCACGTGTATGATCAAGTAGCATTATTATTTGATATTTCATATGTTGTGTATAATAAATCACTTGATAACAATGTGCTGGATATACAGAAAAAATTAAACAAAAACCGACTATTTTAAATATTTTTGAAAGTATTTTTGAATATTTCGGAAAATATTCAATAAACAATTCAATCAGTAAGAATAATTCATGATCAAATTCATCGTATATGCAGAAAACAACAGCAGTAACAATAAGCACAACTGTACTCAGAACTACAAAAATTTCAATAATTTTAATTTCTGTTTCAATTTTCCTCTTTGTTGTATTTGCTCCACTATCAATTGACCATAAATCCAGATCATTAGGTAGAGTTTCAGTTAATTTTGGTTTGATTAATAATATCAAGATAGCTAACAATGCCTGGAAAAAGAACAAAGCGAAATAAAATTTATTTTGTTCAACAAACCCCAGGAAAATCAATTTTATAACGAGTAATAGCCAGACGTGGCATTGTAGAGGTAGATGTCCAGGAAAAAATGGTGTCTTGTGGTGCATGAAAGGAACAGAAATAGCCGATATTAGCAATCTCTGATACACGAATCAAAGCGAGATAACAGCACGCCGATTACACTCTTTGAAATGTTATAAATAGTAGTGGGACAATGTATTAGCTAGCAAATTGGCTATTTTGCAAACCTCAACATAGGAAAATGATAGGACAGGAACCATCGTGGTGTTATCTCGCTTCGATTCGAGTATCAGAGATTGATAATATCGGCTATTTCTGTTGCTCTCGGCCATCCCCAAGACTATACTTTTTTCTGGATATACCTGTATATTTTAAAAGTGGGTTTACCCCCTAAAATGTTCAGCTACCTTTGGTAATGAAAAGTAGAAGTTAATTTTGATCATAAGTAATGATTTCTATTCTTTACGATTTGTTTCGTTATGCTTTTCTTCTTTATTTAAAATAAAAAAAAAGACAAAACTCACGTAGAATGTGGCGGAAAATATCGGTCCATATTGGATGACTTGTTGTAAATTTAGTTTATAAATAAATAAATAAGCTTGAATTATTTGAAATGAACTTTGTAATAATAATTCGAAAATTAGGAAAATTTTTACAAAACGATATTGATATATTCCGGAGCCAATGAATTTAGTTATCTTCAACACATCACTCTTCATTAGTTTTTTTTCTTTGAACTCCATGTTGTTGACACATGCAGGATCACTTGTAGAACTGCCCGAACTTAATGATAATCACAAAATAAAATAACGAATTACATACTGAACGAAAAATAGATCAATCGATTAAATATCATTTTCTGTACCTATTCATTAACTGTTTACTGACCTTCATTAGTTTGGTCTTGATTAACCGCTTTTAATGGCTTACCTTTGTTTTATAGAAATGAGAATTCATTTTTTATGACTTATCATTCAATGCAGTGGCTGATCTGTTATACAAATAATG
This sequence comes from Iselma pallidipennis, assembly GCA_037464855.1. Taxonomy (NCBI): domain Eukaryota; kingdom Metazoa; phylum Arthropoda; class Insecta; order Coleoptera; family Meloidae; genus Iselma; species Iselma pallidipennis. The sequence goes on from JAZBHA010000629.1 coordinate 27,231, forward strand.
AGGCTTATGTTGCAGGAGCCTCCGTGAAGCTTAATCTTGTCGGTGTGTCACGCAGCGCTCCCTCAAAAGCTTAAGTTTTAGGCCTAAAAATGCATAGATCCACCACTGTCTAAACAATTTAATTTTTTTTATTTAGACCAAATTAATGTTTGTAAATCTAATCATCTTTAAATAATCAATTGTCATCTTTTTTGTATGTTTGATATACGATTTATGTTCTACTGGAACTTTTTTACGATGATGTGGCCTTATAACAAGTTAAATCACTAAACTTCTAATAAGAAAAATGAGCTTTACTGTATCAATGTAAAAGTTCTGCAATTATATTTTACTGAACGAAAAAAGGTCGATTGATTAAATATCATTTTTTCTATTCATTAACTGGTCTTCGTTAGTTTACTACTTAATACAACACATTAATGACCGTTCCATTCTGTGGAAATAGGAACGTCTGGTTCTTTCATTTTTATGACTTATCATTAAACACTATAGCGGATCTACCATGCAACTAATGGAACTTATGTTTTAGGACTTCTAGCTAAAACGGACCCCCTGAAGCTTAAGTTGGATAATATACAGTTGGATTCAAACACAACTCCATATCTTTATCTTCTTGTGGCTCTTTATGGATATCGATGAAGAAATGGCAATTCAAGCGTCCTCACTCCTTAAAGATTTGCTTGCTCCGCCCAGCAAGCTTAGCGGGACATTTGAATCGTATATCTATCCTTGTTTCTATCGCAAGTTTATATTCCTGTCCTTTACTATGTGAACTTATCTACTATTGGCCGAGCTTGTCAGCTGTAAATGGGCGGGGAGGAGATGGAGATGAAGATAAAAATGTGGGTTTCGTTTGAGTTGATTTTAATTGCCAAGCAACTCCTTAAAGATAAAGATAAAGATGTAGACTTGAGTTTGAATCTAACTGATAATCTATCTTTTTTTCAGTGTGCCGTTCAGGGGTCTCTTAAAATACATAAATCTCAAGGTCCTTTCAATGAACTCAAGTTTCAGGCCTCCGAATGTCTGAATCCGGCACTGCTCAATCGATTCACTATCCTTTTTTATTTAGGCTAAATAATTTTTTATAAAACTGAAATTATTCTACAAATTTGATTTGATTTTTTTTTAAGAATAAAAATTTTCTTATTTTCAAAAAGTATCTACACGTGTAAAGATAAAATGATAATAGATTACTCCCCGCTTCTAGAAAACAAAATGGTTTAGGTTTTTTTTAATACAATTATTTCTCTTTCAATTATACCAAAAAAAATTGCCATTCTCAAAACAATAAAACGCAAAACACAGTTTTTTGTATTACAGTTTATTTAGCTCATAGTCAATTAAATGGTTACAAAAGAAATAATAGATACTTGAACTGAAGAAAACAAGACAGCATAAACAAAACGTAATCGAGCCCTATAATATAAAAGCAGACAAATTTAGTTTGATTCCAAAACTGGAAAGTGGGTTCATGAAACAAAAGTTGGAAAAAATGAAATTTATAATAATAGTCAGTATCTGTTTGGGTTTACTAATGGTTGAGGCGAGTTGTGAAGACGGTAAGCTCTTTAATTTAATTATAAATACGAATTTTCTTCTAAGCTTAAGAAAAGAATTTTTCAAAATCTAAGGGTGCATTCATGGTGAAGCACCGCCGAGACCATCGCGCATCGCACACGCGAATTGTTCTTCTTTTAAAGTATGATTTGAGGCAGAAACAGATATAGTGTGCAAGGAACGATGGTCTCGGCGCCATGATTCAACATTTGAATTATTCTGGTTGATAATTGTATTTCTTATCAATTTTCCAGGACGTCAGCCAGGTGTGACTAAGAATCCATACGAATTACTTAAAGCGTCCTATGGGAACTTCAAAATAGTACCTAGAGGTACATATACAATTTTTAAATTTTTTTAATAGATGTTTGTGGGGCTATATTTTTATTAATTAAAAATATATAAATTTTAGATGAGAGTTCGCCTCCTTGCACACCGGGAAGGTTCGATATCTTTGAACCGGTTGACTGTGATGAGTGCAACTGTTTAGGTCCAGACCATCTAATATGTGCACTTTGTGACAAGCCAATTGAAAACTGACGCATCTTGTTTTCCTTAAAAATTACAATAAAAACAAATTAAAATATGTTCCCTTAGTTTTTCCCATCACTCTGTATATTAATATTTCAAATACAGATTCATACTCGTTGAGTTCAGCAAATTTCTTTTCTCCCTTGAATGATTTCTTCTTTTTCAATTAACGGTGCAACTGGAGTTGTCTGTGCTTTGGTGAATAATGTAACTTGAAATTTAAAAATTATGCTAAAACACTAATCTAATGTTAAAATCGAACAATAGAAGCGAATTTTAATTGAAAATTTCTGCAGTAATTTTATTTCAGTTAATTTCTTTGAAAACCAGCAAGAACAGAAATGCCACCATAAACTGCTCTTATAAACTGAAAAATATTATTTTTAAATTTAGTGAGAGAAAGGAAACAATATTTTGTGGAAAACCAACCGCTAATCCCAGTTCATAATTAGCCGAATAATTTTCCGAAAAGTTAATAGAAATTTTCTTCGTTGCACCTGTTAATATTGTCAAATAAAGTCTACGATTTTCGTAATTCATATTATACCATTCAGCTTCTTCTGTTTCAATTTTCCTCTTTGTTGTATTTGCTCCACTATCAATTGACCACAAATCCAGATCATTAGGTAAATTTTCAGCTAATTTTGGTTTGATTAATAATATCAAGATAGCAAACAATACCTGGAAAGGTAACAAAGCGAAATAACACTCCTTTTTTTGTAGAAAAATGATATACTCACGTAAAATATGCCCGAAAACAAAGGTCCATATTGAATGAATTGTTGCAAATTTAATTTATAAATAAATAAATAAGCTTGAATTATTTGAAATGAACTTTGTAACACTAATTGGGAAATTAAAAATACTTTTACAAAACGATATTGATATATTCCTGAGCCAATGAATTTGGTGATCTTCAAAACATCACTCTTTATTGGTTTCTTTGCTTTGAATTCCATCTTGTTGCAAGGCTACTTATAGAACTGACCGAACCTAATGATAACCACGAGACAAAATAACGAATTACATACTGAACGAAAAATAGATCGATCGATTAAATATCATTTTCTGTATTCATTAACTGTTTACTGACCTTCATTAGTTTGGTCTTGATCAACCGCTTTTAATGACTTACCTAAGTTTTATAGAAATGGGAATTCATTTTTTTTATGACTTATCGTTCAATGCAGTGGCTGATCTGTTATACAACTAATGAGGCTTATGTTGCAAGAGCCCCCGTGAAGCTTAAGCTTGGCAACAAAATCCATCTTCTGTCAGTGTGTCAGGCAGCGCTCCCCCAAAAGCTTAGATTTTAGGCCTAAAAGTGCCTAATATTCTTCTTGTTTAGGCCAAATTAATTTTTGTAAATCTAATTATCTTTAAATAATCAATTGTCTTTTTTTTGTGTGTTTGATATCCGATTTATGTTCTACTGGAACTTTTTTCCGATGATGTGGCCTTATAAAAAGTTAAATAATTAAACTTCTAATAAGAAAAATGAGCTTTCCTGTATAAATGTAAAAGCTCTGCAATTATATTTAATGTACTTCATTTGATAATTTACTACGTGGCATTACTTTCCTCTTCTAAGTGTTTGTTTCGATTAACGCTTTCCTCGTTGTTGTAAATATTCAGTTGGATTCAAACGCAGCTCTACATCTTTATCTTCATCTTTAAGGAGTTGCTTAGCAGTTAAAATCAATTCAAACGAAATCTACATTTTTATCTTCATCTCCATCTCCTCCCCACCTATTTACAGCAGACAAACTCGGCCAATAATAGATAAGTTCACATAGTAAAAGACAGGGATATAAACTTGCGATAGAAACAAGGATAGATATATGATTCCAATGTCGCGCTAAGCTTGCTGGGCGGAGCAAACAAATCCTTAAATAGTGAGGACGCTTGAATTGAAATTCCCATAAGGAGTGAGAAGAAGATAAAGATGAAGATAAAGATAAAGAGTTACGTTTGAATCCAACTGATTTGTTCCACTATCCGTTGACTATGAATGCAATCCATTAGGTAAATTTTCAACTAATTTTAGTTCGAGTAATAAGGTTACGTAAATGGCACAGGGGCGCCAAATCACGATACTTTTCCTTCACTTCGCTTTTTAAATAACTTTGTAATAATAATTGTGGAAAATTAGGAAAACTTTTACGAAACGATATTGATATACTCCTGAACAAATAAATTTAGTTATAAACCATCATTCTTCATTAGTTTATTTGCTTTGAATTCCATTTTGTTGACACATGCAAGACCACTTCCAGAATGGAAGTGCTAACCTCCAAATGAATTGATTAAATATCATTTTTTTTTATTCATTAACTATTTACTAGTCTTTGTTAGTTTACTATTTAATTAACCAATTTAATGGCCGCCCATATTTGTGGAAATAGGGACGTCTGTTTTATTCATTGGTATGACTTTTCATTAAACACATCTACTATGAAGCTAATGAAGCTTAGGTATGTTTCATAAGCCTCGGCCACAACGGGCCCTTCTGAAGCCTAAGCTCGGTAATAAAATCTATCTTGTTTTGTTCGTCATTCAAGTCCCAATAGGATACACGTGGAAAATTACAAATTATAAAGCAATTAAAAGTAAATTTTTGACTAACAGTAAGTAAGATACATATATCTAGTAAAAATAGAAACAAAAACAAAAATTTTCCAATTTTCCAAAAGTACACGTGTAAGATAGTTATTTATAAAAAATGAAAGATTTAATTTTGTTTTTAGAATAGAATTATTTGTCTTTTATTTATTCTAATAATACCTAATTGCAATTGTCAAAACAACAATGATTAAAGCCTTACGAAAGAAATAATTGATACTTGAACTGTAAGAAAAAAACAAGACAGCATAAACAAAACGTAATCTAGCCCTATATAAAGGCAGGCAAATTCAGTTTGATTCCAAAACTGCCAAACACTGCAGGTGAATAAAGATTAATTTTCGTGAATCTAATTATCTTCAAATAATCACTTTCCATTTGTTTTTTTTTGTGTGTTTGATATCCAATGTACGTTTCACTGGGACTCTTTAACGATGATGTGGCCTTATAACAAGTTAAATAATTAAACTTCTAATCAGAAAAAATGAGGTTTCCTGTATAAATGTAAATAGTTCTGCAATTATATTTAATGAACTTCATTTAATAATTCACTCCGTGGCAGGCACGTGGCATTACTTTTCTCTTCTAGATGTTCGTTTCGATTACCATAAAAGGAAGTAGAAATTTTTTTTGATTGCCGTTGTGCTTCAACTTTAAAACAGCTGAAAAGGTGATCAAATGAATAGATCACCACAACTTCTTCTACAAGTATGTAATGATTAGGACAGGCTTTTGTTAGTTTTTATCGAAAAATATTTGTATTCTTTGTAGGTACCTTCTATTAATGAATCAATTTATTGGATGAGCAGTTCTTCTACATTGTTTTTTATTTATTATTACAGTGTGTTTTAAACTGTACATGATTACAAGAAGGTTGCAGTATATTTAGTAGTGCAGTAGATATTGAACAGTTGACATAAACATGTGTTTTTAAAATAATTTATAAAGTTTACAATTTATATTGTTGATATGTTGGTTACATTGTTTATTTTTGTTTTATACGCCATGTGTTTTGATGAATGGTATGATCGAACATTCTATAATGGTCTTTTTTAAGAAATATCGTCAATGATAATGATGAGGCCCTGATGATGTCACAAATAGTGATGAAACGTTGGCATTTTTCATGAATTTTTCGTGATAATAAAGATAACATCCTTAGTAACTCACTAATTCTTATTCTTACTATTTAATGATGTTGAATGCGAAAAATGATTGGATATCTTGCAGTATATTTTCGTACATTACGCCAAAATTTGAAAACGGATACTAAAATATATCAAATATACAAATGTCCTATTTCAAATTTTTGTATTTTAAAATCATCAAAGA
>JAZBHA010000629.1:40496-52254 GCA_037464855.1 Iselma pallidipennis
ATCGTTATAACCGAGTTCTAGTGTATTTAACACACCCCAAAATTTCTTGATGTCTTCTAATGAAAAAAATCAATCGACATTTTAATTCATTTTGATAGGAGAGATTATTGATTGGATGTACATGTTTCAAAAAATACTTGTCTGGACATTTGGTCATTTCACTTATATGATCAAGTAGCATTATTGCTTGATATTTCATATGTTGTGTATAATAAATCAATTGATAACAATGTGCTGTATATACAGAAAAAATTAAACAAAAATTTTGGTAAGTATTTTCGAATATTTTGGAAAATATTCAGTAAAAAATTCAACCATCAAGAATAATTCATGATCGATTTCATCATATAAGCAGAAAACAGCAGCAGAAACAATAAGCACAACTGTACTCAGAATCACAAAGTTTTCAATAATTTTAACTTCTGTTTCAATTTTCCTCTTTGTTGTATTTGCTCCACTATCGATTGACCATAAATCCAGATCATTAGGTAAACTTTCAATTAATTTTGGTTTGATTAATAATAGCAAGATAGCTAACAATGCCTGGAAAAGTAACAAAGCGAAATGAAACTTATTTTGTCCAACCGGAAGAAAATCAATTCTATAGCGAGTAATGGACAAAGTCGACATTGTAGACGTGCAACCACTGAATCAATTCTGTCCAACTACTTTGGAAGATTGTGAAGTAATTTTAGGTCATTGTTTTCCTAAAAAATGTCCAAGCATTGAGTCAGATTGTTGAACACTGGGATGCTGTTTGTGGAATAAATGACATCACACTCTCTAAAACTACTTTCTCGTCATAACTGTTTGGTTGAAATTGACGTGACACTCTTCCAAAGTGACCGGAAGGAATCGACCTCTTTCGGCCTTCCCCCTTTCCTTCCAGAACCGGCTCAGGAGATCAATTTACAGGACTAAATATAAGATCGCTGTACGGCAGGTGTGGACGAGCCACTGTCCGCGGGCCAACTCCACCCGCCATCACTTTCAGTTTGGCCCGCTTCAATAAAAGAAAAAGGTGTTTCAGGCGTTTAACAAGTGCAATATGTATAATGTTTATAGAAGAGATGCTTGGTTCGTCTTACTACTGAAATATAAATTCCAATTTTGTTATCCGGCATGTTAACAGATTTTTTTTGGCCCGGTAGTAGAAAAAAGTTGCCCACCCTTGCTTTACAGGTATGTCCAGGAAAAACTGTGGTCTTGCGGCGCACGAGAGCAGAAGAAATAGCCGATATTAGCAATCGTTGATGTACAAATCAAAGCGAGATAACAGAGAGCCGATTCCCTTCCTCCAAATGCTGTGAATTGTAGATTTCTTATTTTGCAAACGATATCTCGCTTCGATTCATGTATCAGAGAATGCTAATATCGGCGATTTCTTTTGCTCTCGGTCACCCCAAGATCACATTTTTTTCTGGGTATTTTAAAAGTGCCTTTGCCCTGTAAAAAGACCAGTCACCTCTGGTAACGAAAAGTACCTACAGGTTAATTTTGATCATAAGTAATGATTGCTATTCTTCACGATTTGTTTAGCTGTTCTGCTCTCTCCATTTTTTTTTTGTAAAAGAAAAGAAATACTCACGTAGAATATGACGCAAAATATCGGTCCATATTGGATGAATTGTTGCAAATTTAATTTATAAATAAATAAATAAGCTTGAATTATTTGAAATGAATTTTGTAATAACAATTCGAAAATTAAGAAAACTTTTACAAAACGATATTGATATATTCCTGAGCCGATGAATTTGGTTATCTTCAAAACATCACTCATTATTAGTTTCTTTGCTTTGAACTCCATTTTGTTGATACATGCAGGGTCACTTGTAGAACTGACCGAATCTGATGATAACTGCGAAATAAAGTAACGAATTACAAACTGAACGAAAAATAAATCGATCGATTAAATATCATTCTCTGTGTTCATTAACTATTTACTAGTCTTCACTATTTTGGTCTTAATTAACCGCTTTTAATGACCTACCTATGTTTTATGGAAATGGAAAGGTACAGGCACGGTCACATAAAAGTAGCCTCTATTTGTACGGCTGTGTGAATCTGGCTGACGAGGGCGGTCTTCACTACACAACATGGGCTCCACAGGTCAGAATTTGGGAAGAGAGGTGTTCAGCCGCAAGCAGTGGGTGTGGTGAGGGGTGTTATTTTGTGTATTTACAAAACTTGGGAACGAAACTGAAAATAACAGAAGCTGAAGAAAAGGGAAAAGTAATTACTGAAAGGTCTTCAACAAAACAAAAAAAAAAAGAAAAATTGTACTCCTATTATCTGATTTGATTTGGAATTTGAATTGAATTCATTAGTCCCCAACCCCAAAAATCACCCAGCATTGAGTAATAATAATTAAGAAAATTTTTAAAGAAGATTATCAATGATAGTATTCAAACGATTATTCATCTACTTCATTTAGTTTTCTAATGAAGCATATTTGGAAGAAATTGATGATAACATTAACGAAATAATTTGAAACAAAGAGGTATCACTATTAAATATATCCGAAAAAATCTCGTTTCTGTTTTGTTGTTTCATTCATACTAAACAAATTATTTCATTAATATTATATTAAAAACACATTGTTTGGATACTTGCAAAGACTATATTATTACGTTTGAAAATTTTTCAATATTCTGTTATATTATCCAATGATCCAAATGAAGGAAGGCATATTCATATTTTTTTTCTTTTTTCATAATCATCGTAGACTGTTTAAATTATTTGTTACTAAATTTGATTTATTAATTTTTTTTATATTAGGTATTATTATGTATTCATATTATTAAATCTCATTATGCATTTATATTAGTACTAACTGTAAATTCTATTTGTTATTAAAGATTTATTAATTTATTTTTGTTAAAATATACACAATGAACTGGGCTTATACTTTATGCATATTATCTTAAAATGGTCGTCCTACCACTTCCACTATGACGACAACTTTCTCTAACATCCCTATCGCCACGCCTCTCTGTCTTGAAGAGAGAAAAAGCCCGACTTACACAAACCAAAGAACCACTATTTCTCACTCAAGACTCGGCTACTTTTATGTGGCCCCCATAGTACGTTCTGCTCATTTTTTATGACTTACAGTAGCCGATCTACTATGAAGCTAATGAAGCATGTCCAGGAGCCCTAACAAAAAAGGGCCTCCCTGAAGCTGGAGCCTGGTAACAAAATCCATCTTTTGAAAGTGTGTCACTCAGAGAGGTCCCTCAAACAGCTTTAGTTTCAGGCAACTCTTTTACGATGATGTGTCCTTATAACAAGTTAAATAATTAAAGTTCTAATCAGAAAAATGAGCTTTTCTGTATAAATGTAAACGTTCTGCCGTTATGCTTAATGTATTGGTATTTATTATTGTAGAATTTTTTTTTGTTTCGAATAACGAATTATTACATACTGAACGAAAAATAAATCGATCGATTAAACATCATTTTCTGTATTCATTAACTGTTTACTGACCTTTATTAGTTTGGACTTGATTATCAGCTTTTAATGACTTACGTACGTTTTATGGAAATAGGAATTCATTTTTTATGACTTATCGTTCAATGCAGTGGCTGATCTGTTATACAAATAATGAGGCTTATGTTGCAGGAGCCCCCGTAAAGCTTAAGCTTGGCAACACGGTGTATAATATAATAGGTGTACCTACGCGCGAGCTATCTCGCCAATAGTAGGATCTTGATTCGAAACACTCACACCGAGTGTGCGAGAGAGACCGACAATGGAGGCTTGATGCTCTCACTTCTACACGTTTGTTTAGATGGGTTTTCCCGCTTAAGTTACCTTTATTGCATTCTATTTTGATAAAGGGCAATTTTTTCGGAAATTTTTTTGGTATAATTCGTCAGTTAGATTGTAGGGATGATCATCCTACGATAATAACTTTTCTGCGATTATATAAAATATCATTATTTTGTAGATTATTAAAGTCTTGAATATTTGGTAATAGAAGGAACCTCGTCATTCGATTCCAAAACTGCGAAAACTTCATTTTCATTTGAAGATTTTATATTCATATTCTGTCCAGATGAAAATTATCAAAAATTAACAATAGAACAAATTAAATCTAAAGTGAATCCAAGTTTATTTGAAATACTGAAATTGATGAACATTTTGACAGTATTATAATGCTTAAATATCAAGTTTTTTATTGCTGTTTCTCATTTTTGTTTTGTTTTTTAATCGATATTTTGTTTACACCCTTTACATTTTGCTTATTTTCGAAATAAATTTATTTTGAACTTTCTTATTCATAATAACGCATACACAGAAGTTGAGTGGCCCGGCCTAATTTATATAATAATGACATTTCATATAATCACAGAAAAGTTATTATTGTAGGATGATCATGGCTACAATCTGCCTGACGAATTATACTAAAAAAATTCCGCAAAAACTAGCCCTTTATCAAAATAAAATGCACTAAAAGTAACTTAAGCGCGAAAACCCATCTAAACGAATGTGTGGAAGTGAGAGCATCAAGCCTCCATTGTCGGTCTCTCTCGCACACTCGGTGTGAGCGTTTCGGACCACTATTTCAACTCCCGTACCTACACCTATTATATTATACACCGTGCTTGGCAACAAAATCCATCTTTTGTCAGTGTGTCACGCAGCGCTTCCTCAAAAGCTTAGGTTTTAGGCCTAAAAATGCCTAAACAATTTAATATTCTTTTTGTTTAAGCCAAATTAATTTTTGTAAATCAAATTATCTTTAAATAATTAATTGTCATTTTTTGTGTGTTTGATATTCGATTTACGTTCTACTGGAACTTTTTCACGATGATGTGGCCTTATAACAAGTTAAATAATTAAACCTCTAATAAGAAAAATGAGCTTTCCTGTATAAATGTGAAAGTTCTGCAATTATATTTAATGTATGTTCGCCCAGTCTAAATTGAATAGTTGACTCCGACTTTTAAAAATGGTTAACCACAATAGTAATGAGGGTTGTCATAAAGCTGTCCCAACCCTCTTCAAAATACTAAACAGACCCGTACGATCTTTATTTATTGGGCCTTCTTTGAATTTCTAACTATCTGCAAATATGCTCGAATGATAAGATATCGTTTGCTTTCATTTTGGTTCTAGTTAAGTACGGACCTAGACCAAAAGGAAACAAATACTCTAGCAAGACGTCCGTCAAGTTAGCACCCCCCATATAGCCAAAATAAAAATTTTCATACCCCATCGTTAGTGCTTCGTTAGTGCTCTTTAGTGCTTTTGGTTTCATCGTTAGTGCTTTAATAGTTAGGAAGTTATAGATAAAAAACTGTGGGGGGTGCTAACTTTACGCTTCATAACAGCGATATTCAAAACCAAGTATGGATATCGTTAGTGCTTCGTTAGTGCTCCCCGGCACCGCTATTATTTTCGTTATACAAATAATGAGGCTTATGTTTCGAGGGCCCCCGTGAAGCTTAAGCTTTTCAATAAAATCCATCTTTTGTCAGTGTGTTGCGCAGCGCTCCCTCAAAAGCTTAGGTTTCAGGCACCGAAATGCCTAGATCCACCACTGCTTAAACAATTTATTATTCTTTTTGTTTAGGCCAAATTAATTTTCGTAAATCTAATTATTATCTTTAAATAATTAATTGTAATTTTTTTGTGTGTTTGATATCCGATTTACGATCTAGTGGAACTTTTTTACGATGATGTGGCCTTATAACAAGTTAAATAACTAAACTTCTAATAAGAAAAATGAACTTTCCTGTATAAATCTAAAAGTTCTACTTCATTTGATAATTTACTACGTGGCATTACTTTCCTTTTCTAAATGTTCGTTTCGATTGCCATGTTCGTCGTTGTTGTAAATATTTGCTCCACTATCAGTTGACTATGAATGTAATTCATTAAGAAAATTTTCAACTAATTTTGAGTGTGCAAATTGTGCTCTGCACAGGGGCGCCTTATCAGCTGGGGCGCCAAATCACGATACTTTTCCTCGACTTCGCTTTTTAAATAACTTTGTAATAGTAATTGGAAAATTAGGAAAACTTTTACGAAACGATATTGATATACTCCTGATCCAATAAATTTAGTTATAAACCATCATTCTTCATTGGTTTATGTGGTTTGAATTTCATTTTGTTGACACATGCAAGACCACTTCCAAAACGAAAGTGATAACCACCAAATAAAATAACGAATTTTAGATACTGGAAGAAAAAAAGGTCGATTGTATTCATTAACTATTTACTAGTCTTCGTTAATTTACTCCTTAATTAACCACTTTAATGGCTGTTCCATTTTGTGGAAATAGGAACGTCTGTTTTATTTATTCATTGGTATGACTTATCATTAAACACACGGGCGCATCTACTATGAAACTAATGAAGCTTATGTTTCATAAGCCCTAGCCAAAAGGGGCCCTCCTGAAGCCTAAGCTCAGTATTAAAATCTGTCTTTTTTCGTTCGTCATTCAAGTTCCAATAGGATACACGTGGAATAATACAAATTACACAACCTTTAAAAGTAAATTTGACTAACACTCACAGTAAGTGAGATATACCTAATAAAAATAAGAAAAGACAAAAATTTTCCAATTTTCTAAAAGTACACGTGTGAGATAGTTATTTCTAATTGCAGTTGTCAAAACAATAAAAGGTAAACAACAATTTTTTGTGTTTGGCTCACAGTAAATTAATTGCTTATGAAAGAAATAGTTAATACTTGAAATGAAAAAAACAAGACAGCATAAACAAAACGTAATCGAGCCCTATAATATAAAAGCAGACAAATTTATTTTGATTCCAAAACTGGTAAGTTCTGTAGGTTCATAAAAGTGTTGATATAAAAGCTGGAAAAAATGAAATTTATAATAACCAGTATCTGTTTGGCTTTATTAATGATTGAGACGAGTTGTGAACACGGTGAACCATTTAATTTAATTATACAAATTTCCTTTCAACTTTAAGAAAAGAATTTTCCAAAATATAAGGGTGCATTCATGGTGAAGCACTGTCGAGACCATCGCGCATCGTACAAGTGAATCGTTCTTCTTTTAAAGTATGATTTGAAGCAGAAACAGATATAGGGTGCAAGGGACGATGGTCTCGGCGCTACAATTCAACATTTGAATTATTCTGATTGATAACTGTATTTTTTATCGATTTTCCAGGACGGCAGCCAGATGTTACCAAGAATCCATACGAACTACTTAAAGCGACCAATGGGACATTTTATTTCAGTTAATTTCTTTGAAAACCAGTAAGAACAGAAATGGCACCATAAACTGCTCTTATAAACTGAAAAATATTATTTTCAAATTTGGTGAAAGAAAGAAAACAATATTTTGTAGAAAACCAACCGCTAATCCCAGTTCATAATTAGCCGAATAATTTTCCGAAAAGTTGATAGCAATTTTCTTCGTTGCACCTGTTAATATTGTCAGATAAATTCTACGATTTTCACAATTCATATTATACCATTCAGCTTCTTCCAGTATTTTGATAATGTTGTCAGTCTAAGGAAAATTTTAAATTACAAAAAGTATTATTTTAATAATAATAATGGTGAAGTGTTACTATAGTTTCTATAGATTGGCCTGCCATTAGGAATGATGAAGCTCCCATAAACACAGCAGCAATTGAGGGAACAAATAAATAACTGTTGACGCCCTTGAAAAAATTTAGTTTTCTCTTTAATGTTCTTTCAATTTAAGAGAATATGGAATAATTACCGAAAGTAACAAGAGACAGACACTTATAGCGACCAATAAACCACATAATATGAATAAAATGACCAAGTTAGAGATTTCTTTAATTTTCTTAAGACCACTTCTACAAAATATCAACCAAAGGTTAATAAAAACTGTCTAAATGAATACATAAGACTAGAATCTAGATCATAAGAAGATATAGTAGACCTAGAATATAGCATCAATTGGAGAAATTCAGCTCAAAGTCACCGTCTTAGTGCACTTTCTTGACAGTCAAATACCATTCAATGGCACCAACTGTATACAAATGTGGTTATATTCATGCGCCTTAGAGGGACGGTATTTGGCTTGTGTTAGTTTTATCGCAAGCGCAAAGTCATCGTTATAATCGAGTTCTACTGTATTTAACACACCTTAAGATTTCTTGATGCCTTTTAACAAAAAAGATCAATCGACATTTTAATTCATTTTGATAGGAGAGATTGTTGATTAGATGTACGTGTTTCAAAAAATACTTGTCTGGACACTTGGTCAGTTCACTTATATGATCAAGTAGCATCATTGCTTGATATTTCATATGTTGTCAGGGCCGTGCCGTGCTATGATGCAGAGAGGCGGCCGCATCAGGCGGCACCGTAAGGGGGCGGCATAAGCAACGAAAATATTATTTGTACATTTTGTGCAGTTCCTTTTTTTTAACCACAATCGGAGGTTATTTTAAAGAAAAAACTTTTAAGGGGCGGCATTTCGAAGACTTGCATCATACTGACAAAATCTACCGCACGGCACTGTATGTTGTGTATAATAAATCGATTGATAACAGTGTGCTGTAGCTACAGAAAAGAATAAACAAGAACTGAATATTTTATATATTTTTGAAAGTATTTTTGAATATTTTGGAAAATATTCAATGAATAATTCAATCATTAAGGATAATTCTTGATCAATTTCATCGTATATACAACAAACAGCAGCAAAAACAATAAGCACAAGAGTACTCAGAACTACAAAATTTTCAATAATTTTAATTTCTGTTTCAATTTTCTTCTTTGTTGTATTTGCTCCACTATCGATTGACCATAAATCCAGATCATCAGGCAAACTTTCAACTAATTTCGGTTCGATTAATAATATCAAGATGGCTAACAACACCTGGAAAGGGAGCAAAGCGTATAGTCACACTTATTTTGTCCAACAAACCCCCAAAAAATTAATTTTATAACAGGTAATGGACAGGGCCGGCAGTGTCAACGTGGAACCACAGGATCAATTCTGTCCAACTATTTTGGAAGATTGTGAAGTAATTTTAGGTGATTGTTTTCCTAAAAAATGTTCAAACATTGAGTCAGATTGTTTAACACTGGGATGCTGTTTATGGAATAAATGACATCACACTCTCTAAAACTACTTTAACGTCATAACTGTTTGGTTGAAATTGACGTAACATTCTTCTAAAGTGATTGGAAGGAATCGACCCCTTTCGGCCTTTCCTTTTTCCTTCCAGAACCGGCTCAAGAAATAAATTTACTGGACAATTGCACTGAATCTCGGGTTTACAGTGGCTCCGCATTTCCGGACTAAATATAAGATTGCTATATACAGCACGCGTGGACGACCCACTGCCTGCGGGCCAACTCCACACGCCACTGACTCCACATCGGCCCGCTTTAGCTTCAATAAAAAAAATATTTCAGACGGTTACCAAATAAAATATAATGTTTATAGAAGAGATGCTTGGTTTGTCTTATTACCGAAATATAAATTCCAATTTTGTCATCTGGCATGTTAACTAATTTCTTTTTTCTTTTTTCTTTTGGCCCGGTAGTAAAAAATGCTTGTCCACCATTGCTATACAGGTATGTCCAGGAAAAGGTGTGGTCTTGTGGAGCACGGGAGCAAAAAAAATAGACGATATTAGCATTTGCTGATGTACGAATCGAAGTGACATAACAGCGAACCGATTCTCCTCTTTCAAATGTGAATTGTAGTGGAACAATGTAACTTGCAAACGATATCTCGCTCCGATTCATGTATCAGAGAATGCTAATATCGACTATTTCTTTTGCTTTCGGTCACCCCAAGACGACATTTTCATCCGGATATACCTGTACCTATACTTTAAAAGTGCTTTTGCCCCGTTAAATGTCCAGCCACCTCTGGTGATGGAAGGTGCAGGTTAATTTTGATCATAAGTAATGATTGCTATTCTTCTCGATTTGTTTCATTGTTATTTTCTCTCCTTTTTTGTAAAAGAAAAGAAATACTCACGTAGAATGTGCCCGAAAATATCGGTCCATATTGGATGAATTTTTGCATATTTAGTTTATAAATAAATAAATAAGTTTGAATTATTTGAAATGAACTTTGTAACACTAATTGGGAAATTAAGAAAATTTTTACAAAACGATATTGATATATTCCTGAGCCAATGAATTTGGTTATCTTCAAAATATCACTCTCCATTGGTTTCTTTGCTTTGAACTCCATTTTGTTGATACATGCAGGGTCACTTGTAGAACTGACCGAATCTGATGATAACCGCGAAATACAATAACGAATTCCATACTGAACGAAAAACAGACCGATTTATTAAATATCATTTTCTGTTCATTAGGAGTAATATCATCCATAATTCAATAATATACAATACTAATTATCAGGGTATAAGGACCAACAATATTAAAACTTAATGGGCTATTTTTACCCAAACGCCGACGTTTCGAGGCAGCTTGTCTCTTTCCCAAGGCTATTAGGCTATTCCCAAGCTAATTACATGTGAAACATGAACGAACAATTATTGTATATGGCACTAACAATACAAATACAATACATGTACCTATTCACGTATTTGTGATGTTGTTTGATCATTTGTATTGTTAGTGTCATATACAATAATTGTTCATGTTAATCACCTAATGGCCTTGAGAAAGAGACAAGCTGTCTCGAAACGTCGGCGTTTGGGTAAAAATAGCTGATAATTAGTATTGTATATCATTTTCTGTATTCAATAACTATTTACTAGTCTTCATTATTTTGGTCTTAGTTCAATTACCTATGTGGCCGATCTGTTATGAAGCTGATAGGGCTTATGTCCAGGAGCTCTAACAAAAAAGGGCCACCTTGAAGCTTATGCGCTTGGTAACAAAATCCATCTTTTGTCAGTGTGTCACTCAGAGGTCCCTCAAACCGCTTTAGTTTCAGGCAACCCTTTACGATGATGTGGCCTTATAACAAGTTAAATAATTAAACCTCTAATCAGAAAAATGAGCTTTTCTGTATAAATGTAAACGTTTTGCCATTATGCTTAATGTGTCTATTAATATTTATTATTAATACGTATTTATATTAATATGTACTTCATTTAATAATTTACTACGTGGCCTTACTTTTCTCTTCTAAATGTTCGGTTCGATTACCATTAAAGGAAGTAGAAATTTTTTTTTGATGGAGAGTAAAAATCAGAGAGAACCTCTTTTCTAGAATGAAAATGAAACCAGTAGGGTAGTGATGTTTTTTAATGCACAAAACTGAAGAATGTGGACAAATTTGAATCAGTAAAGAATTTTACATTCGAAAACAAAACACAAAATTTTCAATCAAAATTCATAAAATGAATGTTTTTCTTTATTTTCAGAAACAGAATAGTTGGTTTAATCCTTAATTAACGTAGTGCGGTCATCAAATTTTATAATAATTTGGCCTTAAATTTTTTTTTGGCCCAAAAGAAAAATCTGTAAAAAACACGTCTTGGGGTACGCTTACAAATAATTAATAATTAAATAAATATACTACCCTTGAGACATTTTTTGAGTCGTTGATAAGTTGAGTAGTTTGGGAATAACAACCCAGAAAAGGAAACTGATATTTTAGTAGAACAGAGATGTTTAATCATAAGTAGGTACATACATAAACATCGAGTACATTTAAGGATACCAGAGCAACTGCTCGTGCTTACGCCCGTTCTTCATTCTTTTCTCTTCCCTCAGCCCCTAGTTCTCCGTCGTCTGTATCTTTAGTCACCATTCACCGCCTCATCCCTCTCTCCCTCTCTACCTCTCTCCCTCTCTG
>JAZBHA010000630.1:0-24970 GCA_037464855.1 Iselma pallidipennis
TAATTATAGAGACAATTTCAAAAGTAGAAAGACAAGAAGTATCGCTATCCGAATCAGTAAAATTGATAGAACAGTTAAAGCTAACTGTTAATGGTGCACAAGGCGCTATTGGTCAATTAATTTCAAAGAAACTATATTTGCAAGCTAATAAATTCGTCTAAAAAGTGTTCTTTGTTGCGCATATTTCACATATATTGTTGCATATTTTGGATATCTTGCTGCATATTCTGAAGAAAATTTCTGCATATATATGCGCATATTTCTCGTAAATTTTTGGCATATAAATCCGAGCTTTAGTCATAACAGGTCCGTACTTTAAACCACTGGCTCGAATTTCTTGGCAACCTCAAGACAACTAAACTACCCTTTTTTATCCATTCCAGCCCTGTATGTGATACCCTCATGTTGTTATTTGTTTTAAATTTTAACAAGAAACTTATTTCCAATACCTACTTGTAAATGTTCAAATCACCCCTAATTTTTTCGTATTGTTGAGCTGACACATCAAGATACTTTTATGCAAGTCTCTTTCCACATTGGGACAATTCCGCCTTGAAAATATCCTCTTGAGGACAATATACCACAAAAAAATCCATAAATCGACAATAAATCAAGCTATAAACATAAAAGTGGAAAGCAATTGCCTTTCAATAAAGTCAAGGAAATCATCGTCTTCAGAAAATAAAATTTGTTCGTGTGCCGACTTTCGTTTGTCAAGTTATTTATATACCTGAATTGAAGGGATAAGGGGCCAAGGTCTTTGAATTTTCGACAAAAAAGCCGACTTTAAATAGAAAAATTCACAATTCTCTTCCTTTTCTTCATCTGTTTTTCTTTTTTTTTATATAGAAGTCAATAATAATAAAAATTATGACCACATGAAGGGTCAAGATCATCAGTCATTATTCGTTGGCAAAGGACGAGGGCGGTATCCTTTTATAATCTTTTGATGATTCTTTTGCTTACTTTGCCGCCGCAACAATACATCTAATTAGTCTTGCAAATTAGTTTATATATTTAAATTTATATGTCGAGTTATTTTCGTTTCGTTCTGTTTTGTTTTAAATACCTGTGTGGGAAATATAAAAGAGGGTGTATTCTTTGATGTTGATCTACTGTAATTAATATGCACCCAATTTTCAACAAAATGAGGGGCAATTATTGTACTATGATGGATGTTTGCGAATACCCTCATATACAAACATTCACATAGGGTGTATCTGAACATGTGTGACGGTATGGATCGGAAGTTCCCAGAGTAGTTCAGTTATAGAAGCTTACAGGTGCATTGAAACTTCCTCTACCTTCTCATCGGAACAATTTATACCTGAACTGTCGTTCTGTTTTGCTGTCGTTTGCACTATAATACAAACATAATCTGGCAAACTTCCAAGACTTTTCTGTGCGCTTGTGCTTCTTTATCAACAACAACAACGACAAAACAAGTTGAAGAAAATTGTAATTAAGCTTCTGGTTAATAGTCTATTATTATTATTAGAGTCTATATAGTTTTATATATTTCGAAGAAATGAAAAGGAAAGAAAGAGTGTCAAAATACATAAAAACGTTAATTTAATGTTACCTATAATGAGATTTCTTTTGGCCTTTCAGTCCAGTTTTAAAGTCTATCAATTGACTTATCCGTATATGTCTACGTAATAGTTGGTACAGATGGTTCCGACTTCCGCACCCTATATTATAGTTTGCCCCCCCTTCTATACCTTGTTGTTACCTTTTTGTTGTGGTCGTGTGTGTTGTTTTGGATGGAAGGTTCTCTTTATATATTTTTCATATACCTATATCGTCACGGTGAGAACAAAGACGAACTAATGTTCTCACACAACCGAAATTTACCGATCAGCAGCGAGACTGATAAAAGATAAAAAGTATCCTATTTCCGGTTCTTCTTATACCAACTTAAACGACCTGCTTTTATCAATAACATCATTAATATTTGTATATAGGTATACTATACATCCAGGTATTATTATCAATTTATTGTTTATTGTATCATGATCTACATTACTATTATTATCAGTCAGTTGAATATAAAGCTGAATGAAATGTTTGAATGGAGGCGGGGTGTTTTTTTTTTTTGGAGAAGGTGAGATTGTTCCGTCAAGGACAAACTACCGTTACTACACTACCCCTATTGAAGATCTTAATGAATCTAGGCCATAGGGGGAGTTTTCAAAACGATATAAACCCGCAACAGGTGTCTAATTTAATAGATATTAAAAGTAATTTCAATGATCGATGAAGACAGGAACCTGAGCTTTTTCTTTCTTCTGTTCTGTTTCTTTTTTTTTCGAAAATCTGTAAGAATGGAAAGTTATCGTTCATCAATTTTGATGTTTTTGATTATGAATTCTATGAATATAGAGAAACTTGTAACGGTGAAGATACACGGGGAGATTTTTCCCTCATCACGACAAATAAAAAAGTATGTACTGGTATATCCAAATAAAAATGTGGTCTAGAGGCGCACGAGAGCAAAAAAACAACAAATACTAGCAGTCTTTGATACATAAATCGAAGCGAGATAACAAATAAGACTATTTTTCCCTACTATCATTCTCCCCTACTATCGAAGCTGATACTACGTTATCCCACTACCATTCACAACAGTTCAAGTAGGGGAATCGTCGTACTTTAATCTCGCTTGGATTCATGTATCTAAGATTGCTAATATCTGTCATTTCTTTTGCTCTTATGCTTTTTATTTGGATATACCGGTATAATCTCTCGCTCTAAAAATAGAGAGGAAATCACCTTTTGTCTCGTTTTTAGCACAAAAGGGTGGAAATTTGGGGAGCAAAATCTCTACTTGTATCCGCACCCTAAGGGTTTGAGGAAATTTATTTAACCCTCTCACAATATTGACTCTTATTGTTAATAAAATACATAGAAGTTTGAAATTTTCGACACTTTCTTGCTGCAAAATTCTAAAATTATGAAAAAATTGGAGAACGAATAGAGTGCCCTTTATCAATTCAACTCAATTGAGTTTGCCCTATTGGCTCGCAGATGGCACTTCGCACACCTCATTAAACCACCTCTATCTCTTTTTTAATATCTGTTTAGTTCAAATTATATTTTTAAAATTAATACTGAGAGCTTGATTACAAAAAAGACAAGATTAATAGAACTGAAGGTCAAGATGTATCCAGTGAATCACCCTAAATGAAGTTAATTACACTTATAGACACCATTTTAGCGTTAAACTTTTTTCAATTATTAAAATCACTACCATATGGTAGGTAGGTATGTACATACCGTCTAATTACTTGCTGTACATTTTAGAGGTTTCTTTGATCGGACAAAAATCCAACAGATCAAAGGCATGAGACAACAAAAGCTAAAAAGGAATAATCTGTAATGAGAGCCAGTATATCTACATTGTTTTGTTACGTTCAAGCATTATACCTACGTGCATTGAAATGTCCTAAGTATTCGCGGTAGCTTTGAACTAAACATAAAAGACAAAGAATAATTACAGTGATACATAAAACACGAATCCAATAATAGACATATGCTCTAAAATAGTTTCACCTCTTTTGTGCTTTTTTTCCTGTTAAAGTTAATTGATAACAGCCATGTACAGACCTAAAAGAGAAAATCCTCACGAAGATAATGAAGAAATCTTATCACGAGTCCAACAGTAGTTTATTTTTTTTTGTGTTAGAAAATACAGAATCTAAACGTATGAAGTGAAGAAATTCCGTTTATTCATTTAAACAAAAATTGATACAATAAACTTCAGTAGAAAGTATCCAACTAAGAGCAGAAATCCAACAAAACAATAATGAGCAACCATTAATTTATAAAGACGTTTCTTAGCTTGTGGTAAATTGTCTGGTCCTTCGTTCATTAAAAATTTCCTACCGCCCACTATACACAATGGTATAAATTTATCCCAATCAAGTGTATCCATATCGAATTCAAATAGCCTTTTGTCAGTATCATTCAATCGTTTCCACATATTTACAACATTATCTCGCTCAAATATCCATGATTTTGAACTGAAAAATTCAGTAAGTTCCAGCATTTTATCCAGTCGTTTATAGTTTTTCACAACACTAGAACAATTGAAATTTCTAAATAATTCTTGTTTAAACAATAATTGGAAATTATTTACACCGGTTCTCGTCCTATAATTCTCAATACAAAATCAGCCAGATAAGCCATACATGTATGCCAGAAGAATGTCCGTATTCTATGATATGTACGATTTGTTGTGCCATGGAAATTGGGAAAAGTGAATGCTTTTAAAAGTGGATATTGCCAAACATATTTCCCAAAATTGTTTGCGAATTGTTGCCAAGGTAAGCAATTCTTGTCTGATGTGGAAAAATTATAAATTTTCGTTTTATATTTATCACTGTTTTGTACTTGAAAATAATCCCATGCCGTTACTATTGTTGCATTGGCTACATAATCACATGGTACAATATGATTACTACCAGTATCACACAAAAGAGCAGATTTGATTGCACCCAAAAATACACCAACAATAATACCGATGGCACCATAAAATTGTTCAATCCATCCAGGCATCGGTTCCTTGTATGAGCCTATGACTGGAAGAAAGTCAAAAAAAAATTAATACTCATTGTATCAATTTGAATTTGATTTACATTAACGTTACCAATTGATGGTCGTATAACAACAATAGGTAATCGGTTACTAGCCTGATGGACAACTTCCTCTGATACTGCTTTTGTGTAACAATAAGTATTAGGCCATTTTCCCAATAGACTAATCAATAGAAAATAAAAAGAAAGACTATTGGAAGCATTTAAGGAAATATAGAGCTTTTGGGGGCAAAAATTCAAGCAAGACAAAACTTTCCACAATTAAAGTGCTTAATAAGTGCATTTCGTGTCATTTTTTCTCCTTTTTGAATGTTTACTCCCAAAAGTTCTATATTTCTGTTCAATACGATTTATTTACTGTGGCGTAATTTTGTTCAAGACATCATCATTCAGAACATGCAAATAATTCAATAAAACATCTGGCTGCATTGGAGGCTGATAAAAGCACTCTCCAATCTCTGTTCGTGGACAGTGTGTATAAGCTGTTGATACATGTACGAATATCTTAAAAAAAAGCGGAATATTTTCACTAAACTTCATAAATTATTAATGAAGATACCTTAAATGAAACAGCATTTTCAGCAAGTCTCAATACTTCTTGTGTTGATGCAACATTTGATTTAGTAGCTGATCGAAGTGATTCATCGAAACGTACATTTGCAGCTACATGAAAAATACAATTAACTTCATTTATTAATAATTGCCAATCCTCAGCACATATTCCCAAATTTACTTCAGTACAATCACCACTAATTAGTCGTACCTTTGATTGAAACTCTGGTCGTTGTTTTTTCAGAACATCGAAACACTAACGTGAATAATTAACGTATTTAATGTCTTTTTTTTTCCTTAAATTCTCTATTTGTTTGAATTAAAATTAAAGAAAAAACTTACAGCAGTCTTGAAAATATCTTGTAAACGTTCTTCTGGTGTTTTACCTTTTTTCGGTCGTATAAGCACATAAATTCGTTTTAAATCATAACAAGCTCTCAATAGTTTTTCAATGATAAGTTTTCCAATTAGACCAGTCCCGCCAGTAATAAAAATTGTTTGATTTTTATAAAATTCTTGAATTTCACTAGTCATGTTTATTGAAAAATGAACAAAATACAACTGAATTAGCTAGCTAGCTTTAATAATTAAAACAAGAACAATATAGATTGTTTATATTCATAAGTTCTTTCCTATACGTCATCCTGAATAGGCCTTTTTTGATTTATGTAATAAATTAATGACGTACAACAATATCTATTCACATTTGAATATTCATATGTCAATTATTTGTAAATATAATTTATTCCCAGTCGAAGTTCATGGTAACCTGTCGTTCTTCTGATTTTCTATTGAATTATATTGTCCAGCTCGTGATTCTCACAATCAGTCAAAATTGTACATACTTGAGAGGTTAATTAGGATTTTAATGCGATCCCTGACCAGGTAGAAACATATAATAGAAATTTATAATCAGAAGTTCCTAAATTTAACTGTAGGTCACTATTTGTCTACACTTTACCGTGGACATCCTGTATATTATCATTATTATTACAATGAATAATTTATGACAGGAAAATGATCAGCATTATTCTCATCAGTAATTGATGATGCAAGAAAAAATTTTCCAAAAAATTCTCATAAAACACATTCAAAGGAATCATTTATGCAAATGATGGACGATGCATACGCGGTAAATTTGCCTAATTCATACCACTTTTCTGTTGCTTTATAAACAGATTTTCTTCATTCTATACAACACTTGCATTTTTTGGCTATCTAGGCATGCAGCCAAAAAGATTTTTTGATTTTATTCATTGCCTTAAATTGTGTATAAAGGAGAGGTCTGCAAAAGGTATGATTTTGAAAACTCGTACTGTAAGTCTTTTTATTTGAAAATCTGTGTTGTTGATGTGTATATGAAAGACGATAGTATCAAAGAAAACATTTTCCATGTATATTATGTACGTTCATGAATGTCAGGCAATGTTTCATTTGTGAAAAGTTCCGGCGGCGCCAGTTTATTGCCACTTTCCTGGTCTCGTCCAGAAATATTAGTTCGGTCCAATCGTGCATGCTCTATTCTCTCTCTATCAAATATATAATAAGTGATAGTTAATTATACAAAAGTCAGTTATTTCAATCATTTTATATTTATGCACCATAAAATTGACTGACTATAATGTAGGAGACATGTTGAATTTTCTTATAAGTTGGCAATAAGATTCCAGTATAGGGAAAGCACGGCACATAACCTCAGGGCATGTCCATACATATTGAATACAAGCAGTCAGAACGGAGGGCCGAAATGTGCCTCCTTCTGAATGTAAATCACCTACACCACTCCATATGCTAATACGTATAGAAACATTGCCCACATCTCTCAGTCCTTTCTATTACTCTTTCTCTTTCTTTTCTTATATACATGTATGTGTTTGTAAAATATTTACATACACTATAGTAAATCATGAACAGATGCCTTACATACTATCAGATAAATATAAATTGGCATTTTTACGATGTCTGGATGGGGAAACAGTAAAGGAAAAATTTGGACACGTTTTGCAAGTCGATAGCTTCAGGAACAGGAACGTGTTAAATACCCTAAGGAGAGAATCAGGAAATACTAGACTTTTTCAAAGGAAATCCCAATTTTCAACTGACGCTGTCCTGAAAGGAAGACGATCTTCTATTTCGACAAATTAAAAATTTACTCATTTTTAAGTACCGAACTTTACACAAAATTTTATGAAAAAAAAACTGCCTTCTGTAATAGAGTTTTATTGTATTTTCCTTAATATAATATTTAAAGAAAAAAGTCTGGATTTAAGCGTAAAAGCAACGGTTGCTTTTCCTCTTATTTTATTGTTGTTTGTTTCAAAACTTCTAAAGCCGGTTTTCTTTATTCTTTGCCTTAATCGTGCCTTGTCATTCTCTAAATTCACACTAACGTAATAGCGATATCCAATTTCCCTTTAATGAGAAAAAGCGTGATCGTGCCTTCAACTATTTCCAATCAAGTTTCTGTCTTTTTAGGTTCAAACTCTATCGCTCTAACTAAAACTATTTACTGTTCCATAGATAGAAGCAGACAGCGTATATATATAGTGTGGTCTCTGATACACATATCCGTAATCTTCGTTATTCTCCGTTAACTAAAGGAGTAGTTAGTGTTGTTTACGTGTTTCATTACGAAGGGTCGATATCTGCAAAGCCAGGCCTGGTATTAGCATTCAAGCCGTGATATTAACTCGCCACCATTCCCGTACACCCTCGTTCCAATTCTCTCTATCTTTCTCTTTTCAATGTTAGAGTATTCAGTGTACCCTCTATTCTCTATATGTTGTTAGAGTTGCTACAACTGTTATCGGAACACTGCTTCTAATTATTTAAATTAATTTATAGAACCTACGACGTTCCAGTACAAACCTTTACTGGAACGTTTAAATGGGATCGTGTCGATGCCGCAACTAATTCCATTCAAAAGGCGTTAGTTTTCATCACCAAAATTTCCTGTACTATTATTCTAATGACGATTTTGCCACGTTCGCAGTTAATCAAGGAACGCGATAGTAACCGAAAAGATTCTAATAAGTCTCTCGCCCGGCGCATCCACCATTTTTAGTTACCAACACAAATTTAATTCTTATCATAATATTTTTGATAAAATTAACAAATGAGTTGAAATAATGTTTTGAATTGAGTTCAAATTGTTCATTACCGGTATAACAAACATGTTAAGCAAGTGGAGTTACTATGTCAGAACAAACTGACAACAAAATACCTGTATAACTTAACAGACATGTTACAGTACCTTTATTAACCAACATGCACATTCATCTGCAATATCTGCTTAGACATGGGTTGATTTCTAACTAAGCCAGTAAATCTTCCTGGGTTATTCCATCAAAATATATTTTTTTCCCCCATTTTCATTCTATCAAATAATTGTTGGAAGAAGTTTGTATATCAAAGCAACAAAAAAAATACCAAGCCAGTCTTTGAAGTTTAATCCTGCTGCTAGAATGAAAGACCCTGTTTTGGTGATTTTGTAAAAGATTTTGCAATTACGAGTAGACTTTCAATTCATTTAAAAAGCGCTCAAGGAACAAAACAATGTATGTATTTAAGAAATTCTTTTTTAAATCTTTATTAACAATTAATTAAGAACCGGCCGTCGATTCTTTGTAATTAAATTCGTTTTTTTTTCTCTACCTTATGCGTCTTGTTTAATGATGTTTTCATTTAATTCAACTAATTATGGAACGTTTCTTCTTTATTAATTCAATGTTACCCGCCCCTATACTAAGCCGTAACGGAATTCTACAACAGGTTTATATAACATATAGTAAAATTGATGGTTTACGTTATCGTTTATCTTATAGTAAGGTAACCTTTTTGTTTATCTTGCTATACGTTATCTTTATTTGTACATGCGAATCAACGACAACGACAACGTACCGTATATTTGTTATTAATTAACACAAGTTGTGTTAGATAGTCCTCTGACTTTTGTTAGCCTAAATTACAGTGAAGTTTGATAAGTTTTTGGGAAAAATGAGGTGAATTTATTTTTATATTATCCTTGCTTTGCTGTTCTCTGCCAGTAGCACCAATTGACCTATTGACACATTATCGCGAACTGTGTTTGCCTTATTTCGCAAACAGGCTGCATTAAATTCCCCATAAAATAATTATCATTTTAGTAGAATTGATTTAAATATTATAATGAAATTCTAATACGTTTGTGTTCCACATTAGTTTTCTATGTATATTTATATGGACGTCAATAATTGAATAAACGAATGCTAACAATTTTTCTTTTAATTTAATTTTACAAATTTCGATGAATAATAATTATTTGAAAATTGCAAATCTATTTTGTTATTCGTAGATTAAATTTCCGTTACAGTTATAAAAAACGATTCATCATCGTCTCCTCTCTCGTTCAAGATTTCAGATGGAAATATCGACATTATGAAAACGATGTTGTATCCATCTACCCACCTACATTATATGTATAACCATCTTTAAAATCTCATAACCATACAGATCACGATTTGAATATAGAATGGTATATTACGAAAATGAAATTTGATAAAGAACGATATGATTTTGATTCAATTATTTCTCAATCAAATTTCGCTCATGAGAGAACATAGAATGAAGAAAAAAATTGTAAAATACGTCTCTATATTTATTATAATAATAATAATAATAATATAAAAGATGAAAAGGGATTATAAGGAAATTTAGTAAATGTGTTCTTGAATCGGGTGTTTTTATCAGATTTTTAAGGAATTATTGGTTTCCGAGTATGATTTATAACGGAAAGAATATAAAAGAGGTAATTTTAAAGAATCTTTTGATCTGACAGCAACCACATTGGAAAGTTTCATTTCATTACAATCTCTTTTTGAAAGAATAACGAGCTTTCTATCTATTCTTGATATGAATTGGAACGGCTATATAAAAAATATTCAAAAGTTTTTCTAATTTCAACTATTTTTTTTTATTAATTCAAACAGAATTACGGTTCATTTGTAATTTCGACAAAATAACGCGATTGATTCGTTATTCATGCAAATACAGCTAAATTGAAAGTTTTTGAACAGAATTATTTTGAAAATACCCGTTTTATTTATAAAAGCTTCAAAGTTTCTAGTTTCAACAGTTGGATTGATTGACAATGGATTTTTGAAACAAATTGGAAATTATTGCTTTTTATTGGAAATTTTCGTATTGATGGTTGTTTGTTGTTGTGCTAGAATCATTAATTAGACTTTTTTGGTGACAATTTTCAATTTGCAAAATAGCAACAATAATGTTTGATTTTAATTTGGGAGCTTGTTGAATTTTTAAATAGATAAGAGATTATAGTCCAGACATGCTTTTATATAATATTTTGTGATTTATCCTGCAGTAACATGTGGACGTTTTTATGTTCAAAAGAAAGAATCGTTTTGTAGCTTCCAACATAGGTATTATACATGTACCACGACTACTCTGTATTTTATCCAGGACTTTGAATTATTATCAACGAGGTTTTACAATAGCAAATAGTAAAACTGCAAAGCTTTCGTACAGAAATAAAATAAAATCAAAAAGAGAAATCATTATTTCAAACAGCCAGAATGAATTAAAATTTATTTCATCAATGTGTTGTGATAGAGTAGAAGGCGGTAATTTTTTTTTGTCTGCGAACCCTGGACAGCTAACAAAAACTCCAACTCAATTTAGTGTTGTCTTACACAGCTCTTAAAAGACATGTTTCTTCATTTGTCGAAGTCGCAGTGTTGTATAGAGACAAAATTGATTTATTCGCCACAAAAGCCGGGGAATGATAAATTATCATTTGAAGTCACACCAGTTTAGAGAACCAATATTGCATGTTAATTTATAGAACTAATAATGCACATACCCAAAAAAAAGGAACATTTATAATTATTTAGCGAAAAATGCCATCAATTTATTTAAAACAACAAAACTTAATGGTATGGCTTTTATCAAAACTAATTTATTAAAACTATAAATAAACATTTACGGTACGTGTTTTAAATTGATTGTGGTTTTTCAAATTCAAACAATATCGGAAATTTGCGATTTAAATTTAGTTACAATTGTCACAATAACTATGGCAATAAATTAAAAACAAATAGAAAAAAAAACTGATCTTCATATATAAATGAATGTGCAGTATTTGTGAATACAGTCAGTTTTTCGCATTATCATGCCTTATTGCAAGATTCATAAACAGCCAACATTGCATCTGTTCGTTGTTACGTGCATCATCAATTATCAAAATGTATTTTCTTTGGGAACATAAAATATTAAAATATCAATAGAATTATTTAACAATAAACACGTTTTCGGTACCAATACTCTTTAAATATTAAAAAAATACGAATATATGCCGACTATTTCCTTCATTATAATTTAATTGATATTTAGTTTGTTAATTAAATGTAAACTACTGTAAATTTCGAATGTGTACATGTGAGAAAGTCATCAAGTCAAGAGGTTTGACTGACTGATTGATTGATTAAGGGTGTGCTTTAATAATAATATATATGTAGTATATCAAATTTGATTCGATCCTAAATGAGAAGCTTTCAAGTTGTTTGTAGTCACTGTGGCAGTGTTGAAAGGTACACTTTACATGTGGTAATATGTTTTATTATCTCTTGATCTATTCAAAAGGGACTGCTTTTATGAATAGTCTTATCATAGACCAAACCATCTATCTTTAATCATAAATTTCACAGTCGTAGAGAATATACATTTTGATAGCTTCTAATAGTATCGTTTGGCCAAAATATAATCCGTTACTGTTTAATCAAGATTGACATTGTTTCGTAAAATATATATAGAATTTATACTTTGAAAATTATGACAACAATTATTAGATTAGTTGATATCTTGCGTGCTCTTTTCCAATTTACTCATTAACTAAAATGTCTGTATATTATTAATAATGCAAAACTACACTTCCAATATTGGTGTAAAGTGAACTACTAATAAGCTGACTGAAGTTATTTTAGACATTTTAACAGGATATTCCCAAAGGATTATTTACTTTGTACACTGCTTTCAATTAAAACTTTGTTTAAACTAGGATTTTGTCATAAAGTCTGATATGTTGTCTAAGGACCTGTACAACAACTGGATAACTTCAAGCTGTTTCTGATTACTTTGAAATTTGACCACTTGAGCGTTTGATTTATGTCAGAAAGATCGTTAGATTTTTAATAATATAATGTTTTGTTGAAATTCCTAATTGATTAATACACGTTTGAGACCTTTTGAAATTTTCAAATAAATTTAAACATCCGTCTATTTTAACCGACAGTTTTATTTCTTTGTGTGCAATGTTTTGTCTTGAAATACAACATTCTATCACGAAGATTATAGGTTTACCCGTCTAGTATTTAATTTTTAAAAACTGTCAGAAT
Source organism: Iselma pallidipennis (assembly GCA_037464855.1). Classification (NCBI taxonomy): domain Eukaryota; kingdom Metazoa; phylum Arthropoda; class Insecta; order Coleoptera; family Meloidae; genus Iselma; species Iselma pallidipennis. The sequence continues at coordinate 12,539 of JAZBHA010000630.1, forward strand.
ATATGTAGGTTTACTATTATTGTTGTCTGTATAAAAGACATTAAGAAATAATAATAATAATAAAACCTACATGTCTAGTCGTTTTTAAATTTTTAGAATCAGCTTTGTGTAAGGGCAAGTTTTTAGTTTTTTTCGGCTAATAATCATCCCTCAAAGGTATTCTCATTTACGTACGTCAAATTAGAGACAAATGGACCATATGCACATAACTATCTGTGACAGAATTGATTCAGTTCACCAGCTGTTATAACAAGCTCAACATTTACGTACTTGAATTGTTGAACATTATCACCGGTTAACAATGGCAGTTAACAATATCGTCAACGTTTCTGTTCGAGATAAACTGCTTTCAGATGAACAATAAGTATATAAAATAATTAAATCTATTATAAAACTTTTACCTCCAACAAAAAAGCATGTTTTAAATAATGATCTGTTTTAGATTATTTATAAAAATTATATGCTTTGAATTTTCTAATATTCCCTCAATCCTACCTATATAAATAAATCCAGGATATGCTCACTTTGAAAATTAAACCGTAAAGATGAATAAATAATGAACTTTAACAGGCAACAACAGTAGAAATGATGAACGCAAAAGACGTGTATGTTGAATATTCAAAGAGGCAAAGAAAATGTAACATCAAAGTTTTCTTTTATTCATTCCATTCATTTGAATATTTTATCTTTACAATTGGAAATACAACAGTATTCTATACCATGATTTAATATTTTGTTGTGGAAATTCCTACATAACATATCGCTATAAATTTAAATTATTTAAATCCAATTTTCTCGAAAAACCCATCTATAAGTAGTGTAACCGCAATAGAAGAAATAGAAATAGATTCGGATAATCTTTGATTATAAATCCGGATATAGGGACGGATATAAGTGTGGTAAGTAAAGTTTATAATAAAATCAGATAGATTATGTAGTTGGGAATTTAACAGAGTTGTGCTTGAAGATTTCTGTAAAATCGAATCCCACAACTCAGTCTAAAAGCTGCATGAGGAATTTGTCGGCAATCTCACGTAGTTTCTAGGCGACATTAGAACATTCCTGATGAAATTTACTGGAAACAGTACGCAACAGTCTAACCAATTTGATATGTCTGCAAGACACTAATTTAGCTGCCTGTCACACTGGTATTAACTGACGGTTTCGATAAGATTAGAATTCCATTAATTCATCTACGACTATTAATGCAAATTCAACAAATACAATAAATTTCCTTAGAGGAGAAATTTTCAAATTTTCTTCGACAAAAAAATCGCATTAATAAGATTCCGTGTATGGTTAATCTTTGTCATAGTTGTTGTGTATAAGAATTTATATTTAGTTAAATTTAGTCTGAATGTCGTTTGGGTTGGTGTGGTATAGTAACTGGGAAAACCTTGCAAAGTTAGTATCATATTTCAGTGGGTGAAGCGCTGACAGGTAAGACCGGTAAAGTTAGCAATTGTGGTCGCGTGTCGTGGTTATATGTGGCTTTAAAGTCCCTTTACCCGAACAACAGAACGGAACTGGTCGGTAGAACAACGGGGTGGATGAGAGTGAGAGAAGTAACATAGCGGAAACGGAACTGTATTCTCTCCAAAATTCGAGACAGTAGTAGTGAACCACCACACCAACCAACCAACAACTCCAAGTACCCATTAGATTATACTGAACTTGGACCTGAATTATCTAAGGTCTAATTACTCGGCCCTTTGGCATAGATTTGTCGCCGGGTCGATCTATACAACTTTACAATGACTCGAATAGATAACAGGAAACAAGAAGGCTATCAAGATGGAATTTAAAACTACTGGAGATGTTACTAAATTTAGAATACTTTTAGCAATTTCAGGTATTTTGATTGCTGAAAATTTGAGAGGTATATTGAAATTAAAGATGTTATAAATAAACTGGAAAAACAGAGTTATTTAGAGAAACATCCTTGATTTTCTACAACAGCCATTCCATAAAATGAAACCCTCAGATAATCTTTCAATTAAAGCTTTAATAACAATGATACGTAGGCGGAGGTCCATTGCGCAAATGATATCTGGTATTCTCCATTATTTTGACTTTAAAAATTTCAAATTTAGAAATCTAGAATTGGAAGAAACACAAACTGCACAAAATGGCGATGGTGGAATTTTAGGGGGAATCTAATCTGATTAGTCCGTTACACCAATCGGCTTGACGATTAATCGAAAGCTGCCAACTGCTCTCCCTACGTGTCTGTAGTCAACAAATTTCATTCCACTTCTATCTCTGTATGTTGGCAATATAATAATGGTTGTAGGCAAATTTCGTCAAATCTCGAAAATTAACTAAACAGGTTACAGGATATTAGAAAATGTAATCAATTCAAAAGCAACCACTATTAAAACAAACGGATGATTACTGAAAATGTAATCAACTTTGACCTTTTTGCAGGAGAGCTGGAAAAATGTTCTAGCTACTTTAGTTAGTTTGTTTTTCTACAATATTGTGTTTTCTGTATTTGTAGAGAAAATAGAACAAATCACAATATACGCTTCCTTTATATAGGGCTCTTATTCAAGGGCTAGGTGTAAAAATAGTCACTGCAATTTCTTCCGTTTGAATTTAAATAACTTGAACGTTACATAAAAGCCGCTAGCTACAATTACATACATATATTATAATAATATATAGAATTTCAGATGAGCAATAAGTGTTGACAATATAACCAGTTATTCTATATATTATATTTTTCCTCAGTATTATCTAGGGCTGTTTCGACGATGACGACGACGACGACAACACTACCATCGTTTTATTTATGACACTGTAGCCGTCGCGGCGTACATCGCAATGTCCCAGAATCCTTACGCGATTTTGGACTTTATATATGATATGGTATATTAGATAAGTGTCAGCATGGATCAGGCACGTACCAGGAAACGGTGCGTGACAGGCAAATAAATCAACCGAAAGTATGATATGACCACTTTCTGAACGTCACCATTGTCATATGAATCCACAATTCTGTATTCACCTTGCAATAGCTATTAGTAGGTTTTGTTGTATTTCCAACTGGAAAAGTAAGTGGTTTAAATCTATTTAGAATCAATACAGGTACGGGTGTGTTTATTCTGGTCACGAAATCGATGCATTTTTTGAGGAAATCTTACTGAAACTCAATTTTACTGTAATTGCCACAGTCGTTCTCTACCTATATTTTGGGTTTTGAAAGAAACTAATATGGCCACTTCTTTTATCTGAAATTTTCAAACAAGTAGTCTAGATCTATAAACACCACTAAAAATAATAATAAAAAAACCCAATTTATTAAATTCTATATCTATAATCTTCCGTCTACTATCTCAGGTTTCTTGAACAAGGAGTTTCGATACTGCGGTGGAGAAATGTTTGTTCAAAGGTGCAGCAACAATAACAATAAACCTATTTGGTTCTGGCGCTTGTTTTGATCTATCAAACAATAACACATTTTTTGTCGTCTGGAAAATAGATGGAAGACTTCTCCGGTTTTCAATTGACGATATAAAGTATTTGAATTCAATTTAAATATACGCAGCCTTCACTACAAACAACAGAAGTGTTCTCTCTAAGAAATATCTCGTAAAACGAAAGAATTCTCGTAAATAAAAGCGAAAATCGACAACTAGTTTGACTGACGAAACTTAGAGAAAAAAATTCTATATATTTGCTAAAGATTTAGCTATTTCCATAATAAGATTTCGAATAAAATTGATAAAGATGGGAGGCAAAAAAAAAATGAAAAGCCATTTTAAAGAATTGTGATCTATAAAATCCTTGTATTTCTTCTTATATATACGTATTTATATAAATTTATTTCTTTGAAAAAAATAAATAGCAACTCCTTTTTTTTGTTACGATAACTGATCTTTACAGAGAATTAATTTGTTGTCCTCCAGTATTACGGTTCTTTATGTTCTTAAACCATTTCATATACTAATATAATACAGCTACTGCGGTTCCTGTTCAAAAACCAGGATCTGAAAAGACGAAAAAAAGACAATAGAATGAAAGAGGGTAAGTCAAGATGATAGCCAAAAAGCAAATGTGCAAAATTGCGTTCGTTCTTTGCCGACAAATATAACTCTTGCGGTATCCACTTCAATTCACCGTAATATCACTTTTTATATCTCCCATCTTCTGGATGCTTCCAGTTCGGTTATATATATACGTACATATATCGTATATATCTATATATATTGTACGACCTTCTAAATTTTCCTAAAGAATTTCGTCTTTTTTTCTTCTATCTTACAGTACAAAATGATTACCGTTTTCCTTTCCCTCTTTTCCGATCTTACTTTATATTCATTTATAATTATTGAAAAATTGAAAAGGACTTTCATGTAGAAGTATGTGCGAGTTCCTGGACGGAAATTTGCGAGACATGCGCGCAATTTTCAAATTGTTGTTAGAAAGCTTTCAGGCCAGTCAGAAAATTCAGTAGCGTCGCGACGTCCATACAAAACTGGCGTTGAATGGTTGACTAACGGGACGTCGCAAATGTTTTACTAAAATAATCGTAACAAAATATAACAGGAAATACTAACTGTTCTTGAACCGAATACGATTCATATAGTCATAGGTCACGGGCATATTTTATAAATTAATTATGTGATAACGTTTCGGTATTTTCTTGGTTTCGTTGAAATATTGCGATTTAAGATAAAGAAAATGAGGCTGGTGAATAGACAAAGTGACCGGTGTTTGACAGTTTTCCGAATTATTTTCTTAATTGGTAAGCTTATTATTATTATTATTATTATTATTATTATCAATTAATAACATTTCTGTTGAAATTTATTACAATACCACACTAGTGTAGTGGAGACTGTTAATAATTTAGATAGTGTCATATATTATCAAGTCCAAAGGACATACACATATGCAGAAACTTCCATAAACTGTCAGACATTGATCACTTTACTTTGACACCTCTTCGTATGGCAGTAATCCAATGTTTCATTGGAGTATGATTTACTTCGCACAGTAGAAATGATATTACTTGTTCTCTAGGGAATTTCCAATTAGTGTTATGGGTTTTTGAGACTATATCACTGAATTCGCTATCATTAGACACTTATAAATCGGAGAAATTCCTATTGAAAGCTCGAGGAATAGGATTCAAAATTCGTTTCAAAATTTGCAAAATAATTAGTAACTCAGTAGTATTGATTGCAAAACTTCATGTTATCGTAATTTTCAATATAGCTTGTTGGAAAATATTATTTTACTGATAAACGATTTTTCTGTTTGCCAAATTTTTCATACACGTATTTATTTATGACAGAAATGGAAAATGTACTAGAACCATTTTTTGATGAAATATGTATTGACAGTCCAACTAAACTCAGTGGAATATTGAAAAGGGACACAAAATCGAACAAAATATGAATCAACCAAATCGAATTTGAAAAGTCTTGCTTAATATATTTTTTTCTATCATTTCTTCTGAAACACCTTGAATTTCTCTTTTAAATCTAAATATTTCAGTTTCTATCTGTTTAGTTTTATCGTTCATTTAAAATTCAGTCTCCAAAAATCCCTTATTTCTATCAAATGAACTATAATATTGAAAATAGGAGAAATAAAAACCATTTAGTGAGGTCGAAGAGCAGAAAAAAAAATTTCAATAGAAAAATCAAGCAGAAAATTCTGTTTTATTCAATCAGTAAATGTAGTTTGCAGCATATTGACCATAATCCATAGTTTCATAATATTATTAATTACTACTGGGCCATTAATTGATAATTATACATTTTTAATAAAAATTAGGACTTGTTAACTTTCCTGATGTAGAAATTAACCGGTGTCGACGTAACAATAAAAGTTTCCTTTGTAATTATTCAAATACTAAACTTTTAATTTTAATTAAAAAATATAGGCCTCTATCTGGCTGACAATGAGTTATTTATGAGTTATTCGAAACTTTGAGGAGAAGTCAATATTTTATCAGCAAAGTTTTATTCAAAAAATTTTTTTCAATTTTCTTCCAGTAAAACAACTCGTTAAAAACTGTATTATTATCAAAAAAAAAAACTTTAAACTCTACCTATGATGGACTTTAAAATTAGAAAGCGCTAAATAAACCGCACAAATTATTCTCGAATAATGAACTCTGAAGACAATAATAGACATGAGTACCCTTGTCGTTAATTAGTTTTAACAGTACTTACCTAAACGTGTTAGATATCTTGGTATTCCACTAATTTGTCCGTTATTGTATTTATAATAGAGCTTTTAAGTAGCTGGTTTATTTTGAAAATGTTCCGAATGTATATTACTTATTTAATAGAAAAAAAGGAAAGGACGTAATTAACTTGAAATTTAATTTTGCTTTATTAATATGCCTTCAAGTACAAATCAACTCGTTAAGCTTTTCAACTCTATTCAATACGAATTTAATAAAAATTCTCATTAAAATATTTCCATACAGACTATTCCTATTTATGTTTCAACGTTTTTTTCTTTTGAACATTCAAACTTTTATTCTTTTTATGTAAATCCTTGAACTAATCGATTCTGCAAAGAAATTAGATTCTAGCTACAAGGATCGCTTCATTTTAAAAATAACCACACACCTTTATCTTTCTAAAAGAAAAGCAACTTTTTAAAATTACTTATATTATTACGGTTCTTTAAGAAAACAACTTCAACTGTCGAGAAAATTTATTAAGAAAAATTATACAAAACGTTCGTATAAATTAATTTTTAATTCACAAAAACATTCATGAGCCACTAATTTTAAACAGAAATACTTAGTCTAAACAAAGAATTTTATATTTCTATTGTTGGTGGGATTTCTGAGCTTTTATTAAACAATTTATGTATTCTCTTGAGAAGAATAGTAGTTATCCGTAAAGCTTTATAATCAGGGGTAAACGAAATCGATTTTCTTTGAAACTAATAATGTTATTTCCATATTTCCGTTTATTATGAAACACACCTGGTGTTTCACTATATACTCATTTTCTTGTCCAATAATTTACTGAAAGAAACAGCTATTTGTGACTTGATAACTGTAAAAATCGGTTTTTGACCTTTTAGTTGCTCTAATTTGGGGTAAAAGAAAAAAACGGAATGCGAAATATTTAAAATATCTATAAATGGACGTCTCAAATCAGTTTCTATTTTAATCCTGAATCAACCCACGCGTTATCACAGACGGTGGTTAGTGAACCTATAAATAGCCATTGTTTCTCTACATAAATTAACGTGTGTTGTATTTAAAGCTTTCCAAAAATATTGTTTTGCATTTTTTATCGTGTTTCTAATTAAACCTTCCACACTATAAACAAAATTAGACGATTTCAAAGATTTTTCAATGTAATTTTTTAACTATCGACGTAGTAAAGAGAATTATCTGGGCAATGTAAACATGTTTTCTAGCAACCAGTTTGGTAACTACAATACTATCAAACTTCGGCAATACGTTTACTATTTGAATACACCAACAACATCTTCTAAACGAGCATGAAATTCGGTCCAGAACTGTTTGTAATTGTTAACTTCAAACTGTATTTTACATTGAACATGTCTATTAATTTGAATTATTCTACCGTATAAAGTTAATTAGTTATTTGATATTCAAATAATGACAGTTTTAATAAATTCCTGAAATTTTATTATGAAACAAATTGGAAAATAAAAATTGATTTTCCCTCGCAAAAATTATCGAAAATTCCTTCTTCATGATTACATATATATGGATAAAGATTGTAGGAAATTCCTTCAGTTAGCATTTGTACCCAGCAGTTAATCTAAAGTTTTCACTTCATATAGAGTTACAAACCATTAAGGAAGTTTTAATTTAGCGATATTAACCTTCCAAACTGGATATAAAGTTTTCATTGCAGAACTGATTACTTTATCATTTTTATTACTTTCTAGCTCCCACACGAATTGGAATTATAAATTTTCACGGATTGCCATCGAGTGACATGGACAGCACACTAAATACACACAAAGTAGCGATAGCGAATGGTGAAATTCTCGATTTTAATGGTAGCTATATAATAGCGGCGAAAATTTTCGTATCAGACCGAATGTAAAAAAGATTTTCTTTATATTGTGTTTATTGTGCATATATTGACGTTTTTATGCTTCAACTATTGACAACTCCATCTCTGAAGTGCCTTCGAAATGCTGTTAATATGCTGAACATTGTACGACACGGTACTATAATTTAGATTAGATTTAATAGCAGATTTTTAATCTTCTCGAAACGATGTCAGTGTAAGAAATTTATCGTGAAACAAGTCAAACTAATCGAGTTTTACGATGCAATATATGCGAGATCCTCGACTAAAATTCACTGTCTCTAGGATGAATCTCTTGAAACTCTTTGATTTTGTAGCTTTTTCCATTATTTATTTCCATTAAACTACTTAACAACTCACTTTTTACAGGAATTCTAAAACACACAATCGGTGTCCGTATTAACCGACTCCAGGTACCGGAAGTGACACAACTAGGTGATCCTGTCGTCCTCGATTGTGATTACACCCTAGAGGAATCCCTAGATGAGGGTCTGGTTGTTAAGTGGTTTTTTAACGAGAAACCAACACCGATCTACCAATGGATACCGAACAAGAAACCACAAGAACTAGGTAAGATACTTTTACATTAAATCGTTCAATCAAAACCCGAAACGCGTATATAGAGGGAAATTAATTTATTAATTTTGAAGAAGTCACAAAGTGCAGAAATAACCTTAAATGAATATTCCAACATGTCACCATCAATCACTTAAGTTGACAGAATAAAAGTACCACTGTTTCTGAATAGAAGGTTGTAGTTGCTGAAATGGCTTTTAAAAGAGATGTAGAGCGAGAGGCAGAGTGAGGTGGAATGAGAGTAAATCCGATTTGGTCGGATGACACTTATTAAACCCAGTGATGACCTAGCACTTTGACCGGCCTTTCAACCATTTTCAGGATACTAACTAGTGAACTCTTGCTTTTAAAATCAAATTGTATTGCAAATGTATTTGACTTTGATCATACATTTTATCCCATCAATATTATTATATTTTAAATCTTATTATTCTCGATTGTATGATCTAAATAGTTGAAACAGTTACATTCATATAAAAGCGAGGAAGTTCAGCGCAATTTTTCATTAAAACGAAACAAACCACTATGGATGTATTAAATATGTCTCTCTAATTACTCCCTTGCCATTTAGAACACCAGCGATAAAACTGAAATATCGCAGAATTTTCCAACTTTTTCTGAAAAAAAACACTATGTTTGAAATAAAAACTGTTATTAGAAGATTTTGTAATAATTTTTTTGGTAAGATAAGAAATTTAAACAAAGCATAGGATTCTAATCGATATTGTGAATGCTTGTCAGTCTTATAGTATATTCATTACTATCCAAATTAACTTGTCTCTCACTCGTTTCTTGTTAATCAACTTAAACTTGCAAACTACTCTAAAGAATTTTTCATTATTTCCCATCTGCCTGTTTCAATTTCGACTGTTGAATATAGTATTTCTAAACTGTTCCATTATTAATTTGGTCACGAGAAATTTCATCAGACTTCAAATTCCACAATATTCTTGCAATTTTCTTTTATTTACATCATTGATGTAGTAAATAGAGATCGTAAAACGTACAATTGTCCCATTTTTTGTTATCGCCGAGTAGTAGTAGTAGTAGTAGTAACCTCAGTTTGTAAAAATATTGTACTAAAATTTTGTATGTAATATAGATTTTCTTGTATGCATTTTGTTCGATTTTCTTTAAGACAAATTGCAGTATAGTAACGTTAGTAAAGCAATACAACTGAAAAATGTACGGACGCATTGTGATGTTGCATTTAAAATTGGTGGATGCGCCGGGATAAATCATAACCTTTCATTCGAATCAGAGAAAATCGTAATTTTTTGGTTAAAAGGCCTTATTCTTCCCTGATTTTAACGTTGTTTTCTTGGAGAATATTCCTGATTTGTTGAGAAACTTGGAACTTTTTCATAATTTATAGAAATATATTTTATTCATAAAACGTCGTACCACCATTTTTTTTATTGGAGTAATATTTTGTTTCGAACTTATAATTAAAATAGAATATAATTTAATATAATATTGTTCGACATTTTATCCACATGTTGTTTATTTTCAATTTAAATTTCAATTTTCAGTTCAAAATAAATAATAATAAATTATAAAATCCTGTTGGAGAATTACGATTTAAATTAATTATTTTTCGCTATTCAATAAATTGATAAAAATTCGCATATTTTACAGAATCTGAATGAATACAGAAATGTTATGAGGAAACGCACATCCAAGTTAAATTTGCAAGTGTTTGAATACGAAGTATGCTAATCGCTGCCTCTTAACTAGCCTTCCAGCATAGTTTCAAGAAAGCTTCCTTTGTAATTTGCTGAACCGAAATTCAACTAAACCTTTCCCTTTCTCTTGTCGCCCTTTATCCACTATTTCTAATAAGCGACAATCAATAAACATTGTTGTTTTTGTTATGTTAAATTGTTGTAATAATATTTTTCAGGCATCCTTAAAGGACGACTAGATCTCGAGTATTCTGCAAGTACAGATACAAACAGTGTACATCGAGCCTTGCATATCATCCAACCTGGTCCTGATCTTTCGGGGGATTATACATGCCTGGTGTCCACATTTGGTAGTGAAGATAGGCAAACAAAAAGGATGCTTGTTTTCGGTGAGTTATCTCTATTGGAATAAGTGGAAAATTTCTAAATTTTTCATAGTACCGTCAACAATGACTGCATTTGCATATTGTAAAGTCCTCGATTTTCCCCCTTTTATTTTTAACTTCTGATTCATGTATCGTACTAGATGGTGCAGAGATTTAATATTAACATTACAGAGAGTTGACTGAAGTAACTAGTAATATTTGAAATTTACATATTCATACAAGTATTATACTGTTGAACGTTTCAAGCGGCGCTCAGTTAATTACCGAGTATTTTCATAATATCGTTCAAGTTAAAAATTAGTCAACTAAAACGGGGAATTTGTGAAATTATTAAGCTAGAATGATGTTATAAATAATTCAACAGGAATTTATATGGTATTGACGAAAATGTGCGATTTTTTTTTTGTAAAATTCTTTGTCGGAAATTTAAAGTAGGTATTCGTGTTTAAACAATTCCAACCAAGGCAAATAGACGAAACCATCAAAAATATTAATTACCATAATCAAATATAACTTGAATAGAATTCTGAATCACTTTAAAATAATTATCTTATTCAAATTGTATGGATTCGAGTTAATTCAGTTTTTCAATAAGAACCGACCGGAATACTGCTAGTAAAAGTCTTCCTTTATTGTTTTATTTATCCATGCAATCTTTGTGTTGTCGACGTTAAATGAAATATTATTAGCATACCACACAAAAGGAGCATTGAGGGTGCCACTTTGTTTAAACTTAATTTTAAGCGATTTGGAAAAGTTCAAGCGTAGCAAAAGCTTTTTGTGTCAAATACACACATATCCCGCGAACTAAAATACTTTCCTATCTAAAGCTGTTATTACTATCAATTTTTTTCCCTAATAAGTAATCTAGATCTTCTAATTTTAATTGTTCTTTGAATTGGTTGATTGAATTTCCCTTTTCCTTGGTAAGTAATTAAAACGACAACTTAGATTGCTAAAGTTTGTGTGGTAGCATTAAGTTCTTAAGAGAGTCAAATACGAGATTAGGAATAAATTAAATTGGAGTTTTTGTTGTTAATGCACGAACAATTCTCTAATAAATTAAATTAAAATATAGGTAGATATGAAATATAAATAATTTGAGAATGTTGAGTATCGCTAGTGGTTTTAGATATTGATTGAAAATTCAACTTGATGGAAACCTTTTAAACAATTTACAAACTCCTGTAAAGTGTCTGATTACATTTCGTTTTTACCAAAATAATATTCATGTCAAGGTAAATTAAACTGCTGTTTTTTCTTTCTACATAAAAATCGACTAAATCCATTGTTTTCCGATTTTTTATTACTACGGCTGATTAAAACTGAAATCGATATTAGATTGTAGATGTGGTAAATTGATTAGATTTCTATTCCTCAGGCGAAAACGTCCTCTCCCTTATCGACTACCCTCAATATCAAACAAAACATCGTTTTGTAATAAGATTGTTTACTAGCGTCGACCCTAACTCTATTTTATTAATTGCAGTTCCTGAGAAGAGACTGGAATTGCGACAAGAATATGTAAGGGATGGTATATTACAAGTAGTATGTTCAGCTGAGGGTGTTTTCCCTAAACCTAATATGAGTCTACATGTGGGCAACAGGTAATAAATTAATTTTATTGTTACGTTAATAAACTTCACGTTAATATAACAATCATGCCATATTTACGTGAATTAAAACAAAAAAAAAGTACAATGTTTTTACAATCAAATAAACGACACATTATAC
>JAZBHA010000630.1:25091-35811 GCA_037464855.1 Iselma pallidipennis
AATGGTTGAAAATAAATAAAGTTGGGTCTATACCACTCATTTTTTTTTTTAGTTCAAATGACTTTTATTAACAAAGTAATAAATCAGCAGTTAAATGCATATTTATCTGACCCTTTTCGTTGACATATTTCGTATTTTGTGACAGTCGAATTCGGTTTAAATAATTTTTTGAATAGAACCCAATAGACAGATAGATTCTATATCATTTTTAAGATATTTAAAATTCGAATGAATTATGCATTAGGGTTGTGGTTTATTTAACTAAAACTGTTTCCCTTCATCAAGTTCACAATATAGTTGAAATATTGAAATATTAACTGAACTCAAAACTCCCATTGTCATTTAGGCGGTATGTACTCTATTCTGTACTTTAATTAATGACAATTATCAAAACCGTTGACTATTAAACATATTTCTTTCATTATTCACTGTATAACAGAAAAAAAAGCATCAATAGTTAGTAGGGAGTTAGAACAATGCCTTCAAGGGGGTCGTCATCTTGTTTTTTTTTTCAATGTTACGGATTTTCCTTCTATAAGGATATGTTATAATATTTGGCTTACTCAGGCAGTAAATTCAGTTCAGATGTCTTCAGAAACTCCCTAGTTTTCATATGATTTTCAGGAAATGTCCAAATATAAAAGTGTACTTATGTAAATATTATCCAACATAATATAAGATATCACTGTGATATAGGAGTTGGACTATAAAAATAACAAAGGTGTTATAATAATATACACATTTTAAAATTTAAATTGCAATCATGTCCATAATTATAATAATGACAACATTAGTTGTACCGAATGTATTATAATTCATGGAGAACATCGTGAGACAAGAGAATCGGTTTTATAAGCTCAAAAGCACACAATAATTACTATAGCGTCGTAAAGCACCCACAAAATTATGTCATTGTTATTTCTCAATCTTCCTCTCTTTTCCCACTTTGTTACGGTTTTTTTCCTTCCAGCCTCCATCCAGTTGATATTTCGTTAAAACACTACGATTTAGTCGACGACACAACTGTATACAACACTCATCCATCAAGACGATTTTACCGGAAATTAAAGTACCACACTAATTTTTACCTCCACCACCAACCATAATTATAATTTTTGCTCTATTTGTTATTTATTTTTTGGACTATTGTTACAGTGAAGTGAACAGTTCAATAGTGTCTGTACAGGAAAGGGCTGGATTGTTCGATATTAGAGCAACAGCAGAGGTGCCGACATTGAATGGTCCGGAAGAGTTTTCGTGCGAACTACGTATTCCTCAAGCCAATTATACTGTCAGAAAAGAAGCCATCTATTATCCTGGTAGGTAAATACCTAAATTTTGTAGTTGTAACTTTGCGGCTTTTCTTAGAATGATTCCTATCATCCTATCAGCGGGAGGGAGCGGAGGAGAGACGCTAACAACTTATTCATTTTAATCAGCTATAATTTAAATTATTTGCTAACATTAAATAATGAAAATTGATGATGGTATAATAGAAGGATTCCTGTAATAAAATAAGCAAGAATGCAATCGCTTCAAAATGCAAATAATTCCTACCAAATGAGTTATCATGAAACAAAAATTCTCTCTCAAGTGATCTATAAAATTCTAGTGCACTTAAATTAGCTCCTGAACTGAAAAAGTCGCCTTTCATTCCAAAATTGTATTAATATTCAATAATGATAATGAAAATAACGACCACTATTGAAGTTTCAGTTCGATTTATATTAAAATGAATGTTTGAAATGTAAATAATGGGTAGGCAAGTTGTGATGAAATAGAGGGTTCTAGTAGATATATTAAAGTAAATTTCCAATTAAACCTCTAAAGTTCTATCTGAATATAAGATTAAACTACGATTTCTCTAGATATGTTTACTTATTCAAGCCTTTAAATAATAATTCAATAAAAAGTATTGAAAGTTGCTACAGTTCTGTATAAGACAAGAGAACAAGTAACGTTTTATGAAAGTCATTACGAAAATGAAATGAAGATAAACAAAAATTGCTTGTACTTATGTACAATTTTTAAATAAATTACATTTTTTACGTGCATGGGCACATAAGGCACAAACTTTCAAGGAGCTTTCTAGTTAGCAAAATACTGTAATCTAACTTATTAACCAAAAGTAAGGACCTTACATGGTATAGCGCCTCAGGCCTTTGAGGCTGTAAATTTGACCCTGTTTACGTGAATGTAGCAGACAGATACATGATTATCCCTACAAGACAGAACATAACCCATTCTAACAAATGAAATTACCGTGATGAAGGGTAATTTCAGTAGTGAAGGACATTTAAAATAAAAATAATGTTAGAACAGTGAATGTTGCATGCAATCTGTTTTATTGGCTGGAAATCTTGGATATGCTGTCCGAGATATGGTGATACCACAGAATTATGAGAATATTTTAAACGAACAATAAATTTTTAAACTAGCAAACCTAAGAGAAAGCCTATCTTACACATTTTATGAGATATAAAGAATATTACGGGCAAATTTAAAAATTGGCAACATAAAGACAGAAAAGAGGTCCAAAGAGCTATTGGACATAGAGCGAAATTCGACCTCATGATCGTTAATCTCTGCTGACAATAAGACGGACGACAACAAAACGAGTGGATATTTCGATTTGTTTCCAACACACACTCAAATCGCACAAATTCGAATTAAACAAACCCAAATTTTCTGCTAATAATAAAGACATTTGGAGAGGAGAGATTTACTCTGTAACTTGAAATTTTCAATTTTTTGCAGATTTTCTTTTGAAAACAACTAACTGGAAAATCTTAAAATATTATACGCCGATAATGAATACTTGATGATATCGTGATTTCTTCGATTACTTTTTATGTATTACGTCCTAGATAGATTTAAAATCGGAATTATTAAAGTTAATTGAAACTATTCGATGAATATAAAACTATGTAGTTAGATTGAGGATGATTTTGTTTTCTGTAGATGAGAACATATTATCATTGTGAAAATTATTAAAGTTCTCCTTCAAAATTTCAAGTTATCCACTTATCTATTATCATGCTTGGAGGCTTTTGTGAAATTGCTTCGTCAAAATTATTGACATAATAGCTTCATTGTATATTCAAGAATCTTTTATTATTACCTATTATGATTGTTGCTATTGTTTCAATTCAAAGTTCTTAAATGATATTGTTTATAATGAGATTTTATGCAATGGTAAATTTTGTCGACCTACATTTCCTCATGACAACAAAATCAAATAATATTGGTTACAAAATTCCTTATTATCTTGGTTTGATAAAGACAATGAACTAGCTTCTAGGAAAACTATTTGTCGAATACACTGTTGAAACTGGGTATTAAAACTTGAAACTCATCTAAAACTAAAGCAACTAATAAGCCAAAACACATAGTTGTCAACAGACGAACGTAATTTCTCCTAAACAACTGTTAAACTTCTCAACTATACCATTGCTATTTTCGAAATAGTTTGATGGATCTATTTCTAGTTAGTTATATACTATTTTAAGACTACAATAACAATCCGACAAGGAACAAGACAAAAGGCTTTTCTTTTCATGTTGTAGATGAGTATCTTGAGATAATTCGTTGCACACGATTCTCTCTCTCTCTCTGTCTTCTCTACAACATTTAATTTTCTACCATGGGATTTGTACAGTTGAAAGTTACGTGTGGATCATAGAATTTCATCCTGGCATCACGTAAGATGATAAATATTTACATTTGACAGATAAGGGAACAAAACTTTTAAGTACCAACAGCCTAACTTTATACTTATGTATACTTATATGTATATGTGAATGATGTCCGTCTCTTTGTTGGTCGATAAATTTTATCAAATTTGACAGAGGATTGACTGAATTATTTATAGAATTGTCTGTACTACTGTTTGATAATCAGACAGCCAACTGATATGATTTCGTTATTTATGTAGAATTGGTTCAAATTTATAATGTGAGAGTTGAATGTTATTTGCATTTCTACGAAAATAGGAAATAGAACAGATATTGATAAGATAAAGATGAGGTTCCGACAAATTTTCAACCCAACTGACGTTTTACTTCAATTCATTATTTATATTTGATATATCATGAATTGGGGTTTATCGATAAATTTTTATTCAATACATATGGATGAACATCAAAGATACTAAATTTAGTACCTTTGTTTAAGGAACCAATTTTAAACCTTAGGAAACTGTTCCTCAAAAGTATTGATTATTAGCAATTTCATAAGGTTATCTAAGAAGTATCAAAATATCCTGGCTCTTATTAAGCCTTAATACGTCCTACAAGTCTTCTCGTGGTTGTCTTTATATACCAAAAACAAGCCAGAAAAAGATGGTTCAATATAAAAAATACTAAAATACTAGTCATTCTGAAATGGCACATACTTTTAAATCGATTTATAATAAACTGGTCTCTTTGTTAGATTAAAGTTTGAGTTTGCCTGAACAGTACTTATAACTATCCGATATTATTAGACAGCCAGAGATTAGTTCAAAACTACAGTAGTAGTAGTTTTCAAAGTATTGGAAGATAAATCTGACAAATCTCTTCATTTTAACAAACACAAACACATAAACTGATTCTGAAATCCTGTGTATGTATTCCCATTCACAAATAGAAAAAGTTCTATTCGATAAAGAAAAATTCCCTATAGTATATTGAAACTTTTAACAAAAAAAAACTGTCCAATATTTTTTATGGTTCTGCACCTTGTAGATTATTTCTAGTATTTCTAGAAATTATTGCACGATTTCGTAACGTTTCCATATATTTGCATAATTTTGCAAAATTATCTGCATTCAATGCTAGTCTTTGTTGGCTGTGCAAATAAATTTCTGCTAATTTAAAATTTATATTTTCCAAGTACTGTAAATACATACAGTCAGTTTGCACATTATTATTTATTAAACAATGACAAGCAGATTATTCGACTAACGAATATAATATAGTACACACTACATAAAATAATTTAGACCCTTGTTTCCTAAATAGTATTGCACGGAATCCTGTGGTGCCACGGACTGGATTCAAACGTTCCACAAACCAGTCACAGCAAAAACCAAAAGCACCCAGTTTGTAATTTATAAATTCCATATAAGTATTACATATTATTCAGCAAGATTCAAATAAAAGTGTGGTTTTGGAAAGCGCGAGAGCAACAGAAATAACAGATATTAGCAATCTCTGATACATGAATCGAAGTGGGATAAAAGCCCGACGATCCCCTTACTTCAAATGTTGTGAGTGGCAGTGGGCATTGTATTTCTTGTCTTGCTTCGATCCATGTATTACAGATTGCTGATACCTGTCATTTCTTTTGCTCTCGTGCTCCTCAATAGCACAATTTTATTCGGATATACCGGTATACATACTTATAATAAATTTTATATTAAAGCTTCCGGTACTTTCAGACCTTAATAGAAGGGTTCTGAAATGAATTTGTGAAAACATCGATTTAGGTTATCTCGTTATCATTAAAATATTACCATATTACTCCAATAATATTATTAATAATTCAATATTTTCCGTTTCAGTTAGTAGCAGCAGCGTATTTCTTTCAACATCTACCATTTTAGAATCTGTACTTTCTCTTGTAGTCCTAATACTACGTAAGTATATTTATATTATATTTATAAAAGCGAAAAAAGCTCTCCAACAAATCTTATAAATTTTCAGAGTAATTGCAACAACACTTTTTCGAATGGCCAAAATAAAAAAAAAACGTATTTACAAGACAAAAAGAAATGTATTATTGTAAAATATTTTCTATAAATGTGTAAATTTGAATAAATCTGAAAACGAAAATGTTATATTCCTTAAATAAAATTGTGTACATTTTTACCCGTATAGTTTTATTTTTATTTCTTTGATAGTATTTATCAATAAATGGGACTAATATTAATAATCATCCAAGTTGAAAGAGTTCAATTAATTAATTAAAATCTCTTTGATTCTTACGGTATATTCAACAGTGGCATGAATCATATTTGCGTAACTAATTCCAATCGTCCCTTTGAAAATATCCTCTCCTACAACTTCTTGATCAATTCATAACCACTCAAGTATAAATTGTAAGATTTTTCTCAAGTTTAATAGACGACAAATAAATAATCTGCCTTTTGTTATACACAGGTAAATAACAAAATCATCGGTTTTGTAATGAAATTGTTGAATCGTCAGAAAGTTTAATGTATTTTTCATGGATGGTGTCTATATTCAATGTTATTGTTTTTTATTTTATTCGCTCGAAGAGAATTGTAAAAAAAACCTAAAACTCTGAACGGTACAGGAGTGACTGCTGTACGAGAAAAAAAAAACAGCTTTTAAAAACGGTTAAAGCGTCATAATTGTCGCATTATCGACGAATTCTCCATCGTTCTTCTATTTTATTTTCTTTTTTCCTGCCTCTATGTAAAAAGGAATTACCGATATTCGATTACCCTTAAAGTTACATAAAGAGGATCAGACTTTTTAGAATTTAATACTTATTGACATTACAATAGAAATATATATATAGATATAGAATACACACTAACTCATATACATATGTGGAAAATTCTATAGTGCCAATATGTTGTTTCCAATATTCCAATATCATATGGGACTATATCTTGAAATGGACCCATTATTTTTATTGCATACACATTTCAACATTCACAACACCAATCGAAATTCACCATTTCAAACAAAAATATCAAAAATATTTCATGTAATAGATATATATTATTAGAGGGAAAAGAATTTTACGGTTGAAGGGTAGTGAATTTTTCTAACAATTTCAAGTAGGATATTTAAGAAGTTTGAAAAGCATCAACTGGAACAAATACAGATTAATGAAAGACTTTGTTCTGTAAGGGACGGAGGTCCGCTTTTATCTGTTGTTTATTAACTTTCTTTATTCCTTTTAAACAAACAAGTGGAAAAAAGCACAAGAAACGAACGGAAATCCTTTGGCTCCTTTAACATGACGCTTTTATTTGATTTTAAATCAACTTTATTAGGTTAATTTGAAAGATTGTTTAAAAAAAAAACGGACAGAAAGAATTCGTACTTATAAGGGTTGTAACAATATTGCAACATTACTATAAATCTGAAACTATAATGAATGAGCAAGTTTTAAAGTAGAATATTTATAAAGTTTGTTGCACGTTATGAAAATTTCAAAGTTAAAAGTGTCTAAAGTGCATATATTCCAGTAAAACTTCCCCAACTTCATGCTAATCTTGAATACTATTTTTTCGTTAAGTCGAGAAAATGATTTCAAATTTACTAAACTTGAGTTGAAATCCCACACGTCAACATGCTGTATTAAACTTGAAGTGTACGTTTCTAGAAGTCCAGTTATAGTACAGTGATTAAAATTTAATACCTACTTGTTCACTAAATCAGTATTTCCATTTAGAATAGTTAAGTTAGCAAATACGACAAGCTTCGTTGTTTGACAAGATCCAGTGGACTGCAGCTATAATATCAGGTAAAGGAAGTGTCGGAAATTCAATTTCACCAAGATGTGTAAGTTATCTTGGAAAGTGCGTTTGTGAGAAATAGCATCACTACACTTGACGTTATTTACTGACAGTGGACAAATAGTTGTACTTTAGAAGGAAGTTGCTAGATATGTGAATGCATCAATCAGACGTGTAGGAATGTTAGAATGGTTATAAATTTCATCCAACGAAGACTTTAAATATGTATTGCTTTG
The DNA here is from genome assembly GCA_037464855.1 of Iselma pallidipennis. Taxonomy (NCBI): domain Eukaryota; kingdom Metazoa; phylum Arthropoda; class Insecta; order Coleoptera; family Meloidae; genus Iselma; species Iselma pallidipennis. The sequence continues at coordinate 32,802 of JAZBHA010000630.1, forward strand.
CTGACATTGTTCCATTAATAAACGGCCAGCCGACAAAAATTGCAGCAATTAATAATTTTTTTTTACGGTAATTTCAATGTGATTGTCATTTCAGTTCATAAAAGACTTGGAATTTATTGAATGAGCGAAATACAACAACAAAATATGAGCGTAAAAAAAAGATAAATTCAACAAATACACTTCACTGTTCCAGTATTCACCCTTTCTCACTGTCTGTATGTACATATATTTGTTCTTTTCATTAGTTTCAATCGGATATACAGAGTAAAGCCAATTTTGACGCTTTGTCAACTGGATAATGTGTATTTATGATAGACTGGCTCGACAGATGAAGCGCAAATTAACCCACAGATGAAAAAATGACTGGCCTTTTTCCCTCTTTTTTTTTGACTGGTTGAGCTACCTATCTGATATTCAGTAAAATCTGATTTGGGAGTTTCAAGTATTCATGAACTGACAATGAGTTTTGTATTTGAAAAAGGAGATATTACAGGAACGGGTGCACTCCATCTCCGCTACAAAATATGGTCAAAAAACCAGGTCGAAACTTGACTTCAGTGATCTGTCTCAACGGTAGGGGGTATTGAATGGTGACCTGACAAATCTACCTGCAAAGGCAGCGGCACCTCAAGAGAAAGATAATAGTTCTTTAGGCTCATAATCCTCCGTCTTGGGGTTCGACCCCATCTTCGCCGCGGAGCTTGACCAAAAAATCGACCATCCTGAAGATGGCATACTCCCGTTTATACATGGACAGATATTCAGTTCTTTCATTAGTTTCACAATCAGCAATAGATTTGAAAAGATGCTCTATATCTTTCCGCTAATAGCAGCAGTACTTATTTTGACAAATAAGAATCCTTATTAATACAAAGTACAGAAATGGAGCGACAGATGCAACCAGATATCATATATTTTCCCTTCAATAAAAATTATCCAATCAAATTATTTATATTTCCTTGAAATATTTTTTTCTAGTCTACCAAAATACTCTTCGATTTCGTGCAAATTTAATATCATACGTTGCAAAAATAACACTTGCTACCTACGCTTTACTGATGTATCTGATATTGATCTTACAAGTTTCAATAATTCAACTTATTTCTCTTCTATTTATAGGACAAAGGATTAATTCTATCGTATTAAAGCAAGTAAATATTGTAATTTACCATTTGATAAAAAAAATGTCTTCGTCAATTAGCGGTGATATCGTAAAAAGACTGTTTATCAAAAAAAAAGCAAAAAAAAATTTTTTTGCTTCTTCCATTTTATATGCCGGTCACAATATGAGCCTCTAATATTGGCATATAAGGTGAAATTTCTTGAAACACGGACACACAATTCAATAAACGAACGTCTAGCTATTCGAAATTTCAATTGTTTCAATATTGAACTTGTAGAATGTTATTTCCGTTATAACATTTACAAAGATCTTGAATCTTTGCCAGGAAGTTTTCGACCAATTTAACATGTTCTATATCTTTTGAACATTTCATTATACCAGTAAATTGATACTGACATATCATATTAAAAGTTTATAATTATCCAATTGTACCTAGCCGAATATAATCGGTATATTTTATCCTGTTTTACAAAGGATACTAATAAATTTTTTGTACAATGGTAATATTCAAATAAATAATAAACTGGTCGCTATGTAGGGTCAGTTTATGTGAAATATTTCAGGATTGGGAACCCTAATCTAAATAATTCTCCACTTATACAAGAGACTAGTATCATATGTAAAGGATCGCCACTTCCTCGACGTAAAACAGGGCGGTATTGTTTTCTCGTAAAATGTAAAATATGGTACAGTCGGGCGGGGATCGCTGTGTTCTTGTCTTTAAACGAAAAATATCCCCAGCTATAAATGGTGATATATTTCCGAAATACCACCACAAAGGGCTTTAGACTACATGTACATATACGAGGTTTGCTGCAAAGTTTGTTACTCATTCATCCCTTCTGGTTAGTTCGAGTATTTTTCGTCCAAACCTTGTACACATAACAAGTAAAAAGTAAAATCAGTAAATGAGGAAAACAGGTGATCTGCACCGGTACATTACTTTTTAATAATTTCGTATTGGTATACACCATGAAACCGATTAGTTTTATCGACTTTTCGTGCTCTGAATTAGTGTAGGGTACCTCGTCTGCTAACACACAGTTGACCACCCGCAAGTAAACAAATTATTTCGCCTAAATAAATAAAGTGAGGCTTTCTGCAAACTTCAATCAACTCAAAAAAATTCCATTTTCCACCTATCTATAGATTCTGTATTGAATACTAATGAAGAAAATCGTTTGAGGATACACAGTTATTGGATCGTTCAAGCATTTAATAAATAATAAACTCACAAAAAAAGTGATTTTAAATTGAAAAAAAGAGAAAATTGGAAATTCATCGTGTAATTTTGTGATACATTGAATTTTTTTGGAACAGCTTCAGAATCAATTCAAATTAAATATTATACGGATATTTATTTTTGATTAGTTGCCTTTTTGTGATCTTTATTTAGAAATAGTGAGATGACAAGCAATTCAAACAACATTTATTCAAATTGTGTACAAATATAGGAAAGCAATTGGCGTGAATAACTTTTTTTTCGCTCTGAGGAAATCCAATTAGCTTCCACTACAATAGAAATGAAAAGAAAAAACTGGCTTCTTCATAATTTCACTACACAACCTATTGTCGACGAGGCTTATCATCATCATTGTCACTGTAGTCGTTGTGATCATCATCATAGTATAGAATTTGATGACAATCATGGACGACAACATCAAAGACCTAGTAAAGACCCGCTCTCCAATTCGTTCCTTCCCTGTTCAAACTTAACAATAAAATAATATGAAGGACTCTAAGGACGGTAGTGTAAAGCTTTCTTCTACTCCACTCCCTATAGAATCAAAACTCTTTAAAGCTCTCTCTCCACTATACTGTGTGTACCTATCACAGAAATTTCGTCGCATTGCTTTGGGGTCACGCACTTTTAGCTTCCGTACACAT